>JAVYIG010004623.1:0-156668 GCA_035222895.1 Strongylocentrotus droebachiensis
TATGTATTACCTTTCAACTGGGCAAGAAAAAAATTGGAAAATAAAAATCACCCAAACTTAGTTTTGGCGCACTTTGGTTCCTCCCTGGCCCACTGTGCGTCGTGAGCATAAGTCAGGACTGATGGCTTTTGAGTCAGCACAACAGTTTTACCCCGGATAAGCTATTCTAACCTCTGCCACCAAAATTTGGATTATATTCCCTTTTCCCCTAATGTATAATAATACCACAGCTGATATTTTTGTCCACTCTTTCCCCACAATGCATCACGTGAAATCGACTCAACTCCGGTGTCGTTAGACTGCGCTGTGGATTATGAGTCCACCGTATTATCCTGTCATTCAGCTTCAGCAGAGCATAATTCCCTTCCAGGAACAGTAGCACACTACACCTGGGTAGAAAGAGGCAACTACATTAAGGCTGCGATGAGTACTCGAATACTCGCATTGGTGACAACTACTCGAGTACGATTTGTCGTACTCGAATACTCGGCCGCCATTTTTGTTGTTGCTGTTGTTGCCCGGCCACCTGGCACTGTCCTGGCCGACACTTAGCCAGCATGGTACCGTGGGTAAAAATGTTTCCCAGCTCAATCACTGTCAACTCACCACTCAGAAACTGGGACCAAATGTCCGGATTTTCTGTTTGGACTCGGAGGAAACATAGTATTATTGTTATTAAATCGGTGCCTTGAACTGCAACTCGAAGTAAAATCGCGTGAGTTTTCAGAGACGGACCTGAGATACTTCTACCGTAGTATGGTGGTGGCCAAAAAAACAACCAAAACGTGTAGCTGATGTCGCCGGTCGGCCGGGCTATATAGCTGGCAAAACAAATTTCTCTAGACAGGAATGTCACGAGGTGTTGCGTTGCGAATATCTGCTAGGGAACATCGAAAACAACCTTTCAGTAGATTTCGCGCCAAAGTCCGATAAGAACGTTTCATCACCGAGTAGATGATCACATTGCTCAGAGAATTGAGGAGGACTGGCCAGCCTACCAACGCCTTGATGATGATCGAAACGTCGTCGGTTACCATGGCAACGTATATTTGGCATATTGTGAAGGGTGCCCATGCCGCGACGTAGGTACCCGTCACCAAAAGCGACATGCGTATCGCTTTGTGGTTGACATTCTTCTTGACCACGAGAGGCCTTTCGTCCGGTAAGTCCGGCTCGTCGCTCCCGGCTGCTTTGAGGATTCGAGGTGTGAGTTCCTGGGCCTGAATACGTCTTGCGTGTCTCCTGCTTATGCAAATGATCCGTGAGTACAGGATGGCCAGGATGGGAAGGAAAGACCAGATAAAAAATGAGAAGATCACGAGCGAATACGCGATGAAGCTCGGTTCGTCGTAAGTTATGAAGCAGCCGCCCAGTTTGGAGTACTGAATGATTCTCGGTCCTAGGGGGTTCACGAATGTTATGATGAGAAGGACTAATGCCTCAACGATGCACGAACTTGTGGCGATGATGATAGCTTTTCGCCGATCCATGATGGCCATGTAGCGGAGCGGAGAGGCTATACTGAAGAAGCGATCCAGATTGAGGAGCAGCAAACTAGCGGAGGATAGACAGCCTGCTAGCGTCAAACCGAAGCCAAAAATCTTGCAGACGACATCTCCGAAAGGCCAATCACCAACGATGACAGAAGGCAAGGCGGGAAGGAGAACGACACCGAGAAGGATATCAGCAGAAGACAAACAGTTGTAGAAGACTTTACTGGCTTCGTTGATGTCAGGTAGGCGAGAGATGACGATGAGGTTCAAGATGTTGGTGCAGATGATCAGGATGGCGATAATGAACGTGACCAGGCCTTGAAGAATATAGATAAGTCTCTTGGCGTCGTCATCCTCCTCCCCTTTCGACCTAAGGGTGTCGTTCAGCGTCTCCATGTCTGGTTAGATCTGCAGTGAAAAGGATGTACGATGGAATAATCGGTAATTTCTTAAGGTAATTTCTTAATTGAATAAGGTATAGTGGATGTGCAAAAATGAAAATCAATAGTTAGGTGTTAAGAGTTTCCTCTTTACTGCATAGGTCACCCAGAACTAAAGGCGCCGAAGCTGGGGAGAAGTTCCACTCAGAATGCCGAAACTTACATTAACGCTAGCGATTAAAAGATCTTTCTCAAATTATGCAGGTTCAGAGTATGACATTCTAAACGACTGAGAAGGGAAACAAATAGTTATGTTCCACGATCTAAAAGATTAATTGAAGAAAACCACTGCAACTGCCAAACCTGGTAGGCCTATATCTGCTCTTATACGGCATCATCTTAAATTCAGTCTATCGCTGTATTACTGCTTCCATAATGACATCATGATTCGAAATTTCGAATAAATGATTATGATCTGGAGTGTTGTCAGAATGACGTACAGAAAACGGGGTCAATAATGATTGCTGAGATAATTCACATTTCGATGACATCAAATTTTGAAGAATTTTTTTTATCGTCTTTCATTTACCTGTTCGAGATGTGGAGAGGATGGCAAGAGAGACACCAAAATACAAGGATGTTCGTTTCGTGTAGCACCTTAGAAACAAACTGTATTTGAATCCTGCTTTCACTTTTGCTACGCTTACAGATGGAGAAGGCAAATAATATTGGGTAGATCTATAGGGAAACTATTGAAGAGACGCTCAAAATGCACCATTCGTGTCCAAAGAATAAAATAGCAGAAAATGAATTTCCCATCACTTTTACACCAAAAAGTCAATTCGTAACAGATACGAATATCCCTGTGCATCAAGCGACACTGAAGAATATGTTTCTTTAAATGTCCGTTTTTTTAAACTGACTTCAAAGAATGGATAAATGAATATTAAGTCATATCCGCATCTCCCAGAATCAATTCACCAACGATATGGACATTTTTCCTTCATTAAACAAACACACCAGACAATGTCGTCTGTAACTAAGTGGAAAGGTTCTCCAGAATGATCTGCCTGTATATAAACAATGAATTTGTTAATCCTGACAAGTCAGGAACAACTGGAAAATGCGACGCCAGCGCCCCAAAAGTAATAATAATAACAAGAAGAGTAAGAGCACACGTGACATGTTCATCTACCCGAATCACCCAATCAATTAGCGCCTCAGACTCATCGCCAAACCGATCCCAAACCGACTGATTCTTGACTATTCCGATTAATATTTTATTCGGTCTTTTATCGGTGTTGTCGCGGGACTGGGATGATTGTACGCAATACAATATTGATTCGACCGCCAAAATGAAAGAAATAAAGAAAAATGAAAATGGAGCGAAAAATAATGATTGCGTTGGTATCAATTATTGTGGGATGTTAAGTTGGTTTTGATAAAAGCAAAACAAATGAGAGAAACTCAAGTAATTGAAAGTTTTAGCGGAAACAAAAAATAAACAATCAAAAATAAAAAAGTTATGAATATTTGAAGGTGCGATCAATCAAACACAAATTGGCAACTCTGTGACGTATCTAAACGGATATCGCTCAAACTTTTATTAATATTGTTATTCTCATTTTTCTGCTTTTATTAAGACCAAGATAATATCAAGATGGACTTCCCCTTTAAGAGCTTTAGTGCCACTGGGGGGGATTAATACACTGTAAAATTTGTTGTCATGTTGTGTGAGAATTATGAAATGGCAAGAAGGTGCAAGAAAAAGAAGTCGATATGATTAGTTTGATAATCAGGGGGATATCCATGGAAAGGGCCAAATGTTATCAGGTTACTGTGATTCATAAACTTTTAATAAGCAAAACACATGTTGATTCCCGTGGTTTGCGTTTAGGGGCGGGATAGGGGTCGCTAAAAATGACTTATGTTGGGAAGGAAAAAGGGTAAGTCTTTCCATTTGTCTACTTTTCGCGCTTTACGGAGATCGAGAAAGAGAGAGGGGGAGAGAGAGAGAAAGAGAGAGAGGGGGAGAGAGAGAGGGGGAGAGGGGGAAAGAAGGAGAGAGAGAGAGAGAGAGAGAAAGAGAGAGAGGGGGAGAGAGAGGGGGGAGAGGGGGGAGATAAGGAGAGAGAGAGAGAAAGAGAGAGAGGGAGAGAGAGAGAGAGGGGGGAGGGGGGGGGGGGGGGGGGGAGAGAAGGAGAGAGAGAGAGAGAAAGAGAGAACCAAATCACTTGTGACCCAATGCTCGCAGAAGAAGTGGACGAACACTGCCCTCTCTGTTGAATGTTAGTATAATTCGATCTCCTTATTCAATCCAAAGCGTGATTATTATGGATCAATGAAGAATAGTAATGAAGAGAAAACAGGGAAAACAGCTAAAAAATTGACTGAACCTTGTATCTTGGTGTGAATAAAGACGAAAACCTTACTCCATTATCAATATAATGTATCCTGTATTTTTCAGAAAATTCAGTTTTTCTTTTAGTTCCAAGTTTAATTATCACACCAACGTTATTCGTATTAAATCTATTTAAAATTAAGTAACTATTTAATTAAATTTTTTAATTTATATTAAAATAATTATAATTACAAATTATTTTAGTTAACATTTGTCGAAATATTGGTTGTTTACAGCGCTCATATTATCCAGCAAGCACTGATCTTGTGGTGGTGGTTATTTTACCCGACTGCTAAAAAAGCATAAATGCTTATCAGTAAGCAATCCGACGGCCGACGGCTTTAGGTCCTCTCCGAGGGCCCTGGTAATGAGGAGTAATCGAGCTCAAGATGCTCCATGATCATCCCAACTCTAGTTTGGCTACCCGTTTCGGTGCTTATAGCATGCAATGAAATCATTTTTACCGATACCTATTTAAACACCTGGGTTGAGAGTGGCAAATGTAGATTCATGTCTTGCAAAAGACACCAGTGCCGCGCCAATTAGGGGGTAGTATAGTGGATGGCGGAATGAGAAGCGCTACCCCCCCCCCCCCCCAAAAAAAAAAAAAAAAAAAAAAATTAGGCCGTACGCATATAACCTTAATCCTAAAGCAAACCTAAAACCTTGTTGTAACCCTAACACAAGGCGATAAAAACTCTGGAGCAATTGTCACCGGGTTGAAGGTAAGATCAAGGGTCAAGGGTTGGATATGTTCGTGATAAATTCTTTTCAAGAATTTGATGTCATCTCTAGACATAAGAATTGGTGCTGTTTCGTTTCAACTTTTTAGTCGCTTTTTCTTTATTGCTATTCTTCATTGATCGATCACACGCCTCGGATTGAATAAGGAGATCGAATAAGTAAAGGATATGGAGATAAATGTATACTAACATTCACAAGAGAAGGCAGTGTTCGTCCAATGCTTCTGCGAGTATTGAGTCACAAGTGATTTGGTTTGAGGAAATAATAGCCTCTCTCCTTTACCCCCCCCCCCCCCACTACAACCCTCTCTCTTGTTCTCCCTTCCCCATCTCTCTCTCTCTCCCACATAATAATTGTTGATGTTTTATCTTGCTTATTATTTTGCTTTTTTTTAAATTCTGTTTTGCGCTGCTGCACTTCCCGCTGTTCCAAATATATCATTTGATAATCAAGTTAAATCCACGCTAACGCTGATATCGTTGAAGAATATTGACATGTCGACACCAAAAAACAATCACTCGAAGTGTATGCCCTTTTTTAAATAGCAGTTGGTGAATCTCATTAATATTTCAAGTCTTAACAATCGAGGCAATTTCATTACTTATTTGTATTTGTATTTATTCACATTTATTTCCTTCTCAACAGTACAATATGAAGCACAATGTTTATATACATGATATATGTAACAATTATTTCAACATAGAGTATACAGTAAATAATTCAGATACGGAAGGAGGCGAAAACCCGGAAAGCATAGCTTGAGTTGGGAACGCCCATAATAAATTAACACAGTTACCGAAAGAACATTATAGATATTATTATGAAAATTACATTTTATATAACAGAAAGTTGATAGGAAAGAACAAAAATAGTAAATGGAACAAAGAGAAGAAGAAAAAAAAACGAGGAGAGAATTAAGAATAGGGAGGCATGTTCACTTATAAAGAGAAGTTACCTCAATTGGGCTGTGCATTTGTCTGTGATTAAATAATAAAAAATAACGAAGTACTACAATTTTAAAATAGACAGCGGGTACATATCATTACAAACAAGAAAAATCATCAAACAAACAACATCTTTATCCGACAGCATTGTCCTGGGAATATACATATGGTACTAGCAACAGCTGAGACATGTACGTAAGTGATCAAAATACAAACATGTCATTGAATTCCACAAGAGGTCATTTCACACATAAATACAAGAGAGGGTATCAATATCGAGCAATTAAATACATTTTTGCCTTACGGGAAAAAGTCTGCAAGGAGAGCGATTTTTGTAGAATAGATGGTAAGGTGTTCCAAAATTTTGGCCCAGAGTATCGAATGTCAAATTGAAATCTTCGGGTTCTATGTTTAGGGAGATGAATGTTGGCTGCGCTTCTCGTATTATACGTATGGGTTTCCGAGTTGCATTGAAAATTGATAAAATCACTAAATTGTGATGGGAAGATGTTATTCATGCTTTTATACATGAAAATACCCTGTTGGTGCAAGTTGATATCACTGAATCTCAAGAAAATAATTTGTTTAAAGATGGGACCAGTATGGGAACGATAGTGCATTCCGGATATTATACGAATAATCTTCTTCTGCAATAGTGTAAGCTTTTGTATTTTGTACTTGCAGGAATTCGCCCAAACAAGATTACAGTAAGAAAAATATGGAAGTATAAGAGCACAATATAACATACGTAGAATGTGATTGGGCAAGAGATGTTTGAGTCTGGATATAATGCCAATGTTTTTGGACACTTTACTTTCAACTTCGTGAATATGGTATTTCCAAGACAAGGAACTATCTAAATAAACGCCAAGAAATTTGATTTTATCTACCCTTGGCAATATGACATTATCAAGAACAATATTGAAATCATTTAAATCTGCATTCTTTCCATTGTGAAAAATCATATAATTACATTTCTTTACATTTACAGATAATTTATTAGATTTGAACCATTCACATATATATGCAAGACCTGCATTTACTGTATCCATAAGAGACTTTAAGTTTGAATCTCTGTGAAATATGTTTGTGTCGTCTGCATATAGTATAAAAGACAATTCATTAGCAGATTTATAAATATCATTCACATATAATATAAATAACAATGGCCCAAGCAGGCTACCCTGTGGAATTCCGCATGTTATTGTCCTAAACTCCGAAATAGAAGATTGATATTTGGTACATTGTAATCGATTGTTAAGATAGCTGGTGAACCATTTAAGAGCTACACCACGTATTCCATAACGATATAGTTTAGATACACTGTTGGTCATAATGGTGGAATATTTATTTTAACCCCAGTTTAGGGAAGGATTTTAAAAAAATTATTTATTTCTAATAGATCTAGATAATGGCATATATTCTGAGATTTTATTGAATGTTAATTTGCGAGTGTTTGTTTTGCGTGACTGCTAAATCATATGTGTGCTACTATGCTAATCAGCTAGGGAACCTACGTCCTTAAATCATAATTGACAGTAATGAGGATTAATGCCTCACAAAAGGGCACTAATATAGCTGATCGACACGATTTTTATCCTGGGGCCTCACAGTAACGAGGCCATTGCTTAGCCCCTGAATCATGAATGTACGCAGTGTTTGCTAGGGTACGCGGCCGCCCCCACAAATCCCCCAAAACGAAGAAAATGCAATAAATTGTCAAAAATTCATTGCATTCCCCCCCGGCCCCCAACAGGAAAAATTCCTCTGTGTGGCCATGCCTTGAACCATAATGCATGGCCCTACAGATGAATTTTTCCTGTTGGGGGCCGGGGGAAAATGCAATGAATTTTTGACAATTTATTGCATTTTCTTCGTTTTGGGGGATTTGTGGAAGGGGCCGCGTACCCTAGCAAACACTGCGTACAGTCATGATTCAGGGTCTAAGCAATGGCCTCGTTACTATGAGGCCCCAGGATAAAAATCGTGTCGATCAGCTATATATTAGTGCCCTTTTGTGAGGCATTAATCCTCATTAATGTCAATTATGACTTAACGACGTAGGTCCCTTAGCTGATTAGCATAGTAGCACACATATGATTAAGCAGTCACGCAAACAAACACTAGCAAATTAATATTCAATAAAATCTGAGAATGTATGCCATTATCTAGATCTATTAGAAATAAATAATTTTTTAAAATCCTTCCCTAAACTGGGGTAAAAATAAATATTCCACCATTATGACCAACAGTGTAGTAAAATATTGTGATTAATTGTGTCAAATGCCTTAGACAGATCTATAAAAACTCCAATTGCAAATTCATTTGCCTCAAGGGCGTCTATGACTTTACTAGAAAGACTGGTAAGAGCCATACATGTTGAATAATCCCTACGGAAACCATATTGATGTGTATTGAGAATAGAATGTTTGTCAAGAAATTCAATAGTTCTTTTATAAACAATGCGCTCGAATAATTTAGAGAAGACTGACAGTACAGAAATGGGCCTATAGTTTGTAAATTCACGCTTGTCACCAGATTTAAACGCTGGTGTTACCTTAGCTTTCTTTAGCTCATCTGGAAAAATTCCGTTTAATAATGAAAGGTTGAATATATGGCATAGGGGTCTACAAATGTACATAATGACCTGTTTAATAACTCTTGGACTGTATTCGTCCAAACCTGCAGCTTTATTGTTTCCAAAAGTACTAACAATGCTACAAATTTCGTTTTCCCTAGTAGGATATAAATACAAAGAGTCAACAGGTGGATCATTCATATACTGTAAATAATTCGTTTGGGTACCTGGGATTTTATTTGCTAAAGATGGACCAATGCTTGTAAAGAAGTCATTAAAGGAGTTCGAAATAATGTCCCCGTTATAATTAAATACAGAATTCTCAGCTGGCTTACTTTTGTTAAGTAGTGAATTGATCGTTTGCCTTGTACGATTTACATTAGATTTATTAAGTAAAAATTTGTCATGGAAATACTGAGTAGGTTATGATAGTTTTTATACACATAAGCATTTTGGTCTGATGGATTACGTAAATACATTTTGTATAATTTATTCTTATGTCGGATCGACTGTAACAGTCCATTCGTCATCCAACATTTTAAATGGCACCTTCGAAATATTGCAATACAATACATATACACCAATTTCGATGGATCTATCTGGATTGAGAGAAAAATTCGAGTTTCCAAGTAAAAATGATACACAACTTGGGATATATTTAATTCGAAGCCCAGATGAACTGTTTAATATTCTTCTTCCTTTAGAAGTAATATATACAAACAGCCGATTCTTGATACAGCCGATTGTTATTACAGCAATGCATTATTCAAACACCAGGCGTATTTATTATGCAAATAGATCTTTTAGTTCATATTGTTTGAAGTTCAAAATGAATATTCCATATTACAACTACGAGAATACACTTATCTTGCCCTGTTCTATGTGAATCATGTTCTCCCGACTACATGAGCTCCTGTACTCCTGAACTCCTGTAGTCCTTTACAAAAAAACCTTGTTCTCACTCTACCAATTAAGGTCCTCAAGCTTCTAGGCATTCCTTGAATGAGTTCACATTTTACTTTAAGCATGAATTTCGGCAGTATTAAATTTCCATTACTCCCCTGATGTTCACATCACTCTCTCTCTCTCTCTCTCCTCTCCTCCCCTCTCCTCTCCTCCCACTCTCTCTCTCTTCCTCTCTCTCTCTCTCTTACATTTTCCTCTCTTTAAACACAATTAGATGGGGAGGGGAACGTGTCCCCGTACTTCCCAAATATGTAACTTCCTTCGAACATTAACACCAACGAAAACAGGCCAATAACCCTATTAAATTGCATTTCCACAATCAACGACTAATCAACAACAACATAAATAAACTGGGTTATGAATTATTGCCTCATTTTGCTTAGGGGCAATCTGTTTACGCCGTCGTTCATAACACATAGCCCTTCATCATCAATTTGAAGAGGAAGAAGAAACAAAACTAGGCCATTGCCACGTTTATATTTGAAACCTGTCTGCTAAAAAAAAAAATGAGTTGATGACTTCTCCCATTTCCAATAAAATTTCGATGGGATTAATATTTCATTTGTCTCATTTCTTGTTCCGAAGCTTTCGAAATAATGATGGATTGGATTTTGTTGTACTCAGAATTGAGGAAAAAAAATTATTATAAGTAAATTGCGATGGTTATTGGTAGGTCACTTGATGTTCTAATGCGAGCTTCCAAAGTAATGTGCTGGGGGTAAAAGATTGGATTTACAATCAATTAGCTCGCGGATCGACATCCTTCAATCAGTTTAGCGCAGCCAAACGCAAATCACCGATCGAAATTACCAAATAACCAAAGTGGTCCGAACTGTGTAAATCCATTAAATGGAATTAATTGTTTTGAGATCAGCGCACATTTTCATTTTAAATTCGGATGTCAAATCCCACTATTCATTTGATATGATCAAAATATTGGCCAGATTTTGGATAAAAATCAATGTAAATAGTCATTTTGGGCCAATATGTGACCGAAATTACCAAATAGTTGCTGTTAGGGAACAATGTGACTACTTTTTCCAGCACCAGAACCCTGGTGCATAAAACCTGTAATGAATAATAAGCAACAATAAGCTACTGAAATCGTGGCATTTGATTGGCTGAGAGTAAAATTTGTCACCGAAATTTAACAGTTGTTATTGGTAGCAAGTTTTATGAAACAGGGCCTAGATCACAGTTTTACATTGAATAGGCACTTCAAAATCTCCTGCTGATAATAACAATTGGAAGTAACCCCTATAATGGTCACTTTTGAGATTCAAGATTCAAGATTCAAAAGATTTCATTTCTCATGTACAATAAAAAACAATGATAATTGATATTACTGTAATTTGATATAAGTAAATTACACAAAATATACAATGAAACAAGACAAAGATAGTAATGACATTTTAAAGAAATTGCCCGGTGGCCGGCCGATGATCGGCGGGGCATCTGCGGGTGTCTCGTAGGCCAACATACGCTCGGTGCCCGGGCGGGCGCCACCCGGGCACTGACCTAATCGAGCGTTCACCGTCGAGCGATTTATGTCAAAAATCGAAGCCGCTAGGTCAAAGGCTGCCGAGCTGGCGCTGCCCGAACACCGAATGATTTTTAACTCGCCGCCCAGTGACCGACTGATCTCCCAGCCGCGATCGGGCGCCGAATAGCCGGCGACCGCACGGCAGCCTTTGGCCTAGCACCCTTTATTTTTGAGCGTATTTTGGGCGGCGGATTTAAAAGTGAAAAGTGAGCAGGCGCCGCCCGAATTTCAACTCCGCACTAAACTTTCAGCGGCGACCGAGCGATGCCCTAAAACAAACGGTAAGTGCCCGGTCGGCCGCCGCTTGGTGCCCTGGCGAAATTGGCTAAAATCTCGCCGCCCGGCCGCCAAGCAGGCTACTTTTTGGGGGTAGTGACCATGAGGGAGAAAGGAATTGAGTCGAGAGTCAAACAAACTGAGATTTATGCATACCGACGTGTCAACATATTTTCAACAATGCAGCTGACCGGCAACGACACATACATTCGTGCATTTGTGTTTAAACATTTAATTTTCTGCTTTTCTGTTAAAAGGTGGAATTGGTTTGACTGTCTAGTGGGGTATAAATATATCTCGTTATTTTTTTTGAAAATTGAGAAAATGACCGAAACGTCGTGAGCATAAGTCAGGACTGATGGCTTTTGAGTCAGCACAACAGTTTTACCCCGGATAAGCTATTCTAACCTCTGCCACCAAAATTTGGATTATATTCCCTTTTCCCCTAATGTATAATAATACCACAGCTGATATTTTTGTCCACTCTTTCCCCACAATGCATCACGTGAAATCGACTCAACTCCGGTGTCGTTAGACTGCGCTGTGGATTATGAGTCCACCGTATTATCCTGTCATTCAGCTTCAGCAGAGCATAATTCCCTTCCAGGAACAGTAGCACACTACACCTGGGTAGAAAGAGGCAACTACATTAAGGCTGCGATGAGTACTCGAATACTCGCATTGGTGACAACTACTCGAGTACGATTTGTCGTACTCGAATACTCGGCCGCCATTTCTGTTGTTGCTGTTGTTGCCCGGCCACCTGGCACTGTCCTGGCCGACACTTAGCCAGCATGGTACCGTGGGTAAAAATGTTTCCCAGCTCAATCACTGTCAACTCACCACTCAGAAACTGGGACCAAATGTCCGGATTTTCTGTTTGGACTCGGAGGAAACATAGTATTATTTTTATTAAATCGGTGCCTTGAACTGCAACTCGAAGTAAAATCGCGTGAGATTTCAGAGACGGACCTGAGATACTTCTACCGTAGTATGGTGGTGGCCCAAAAAACAACCAAAACGTGTAGCTGATGTCGCCGGTCGGCCGGGCTATATAGCTGGCAAAACAAATTTCTCTAGACAGGAATGTCACGAGGTGTTGCGTTGCGAATATCTGCTAGGGAACATCGAAAACAACCTTTCAGTAGATTTCGCGCCAAAGTCCGATAAGAACGTTTCATCACCGAGTAGATGATCACATTGCTCAGAGAATTGAGGCGGACTGGCCAGCACACCAACGCCCTGATGATGATCGAAACGTCGTCGGTTACCATGGCAATGTATATTTGGCATATTGTGAAGGGTGCCCATGCCGCGACGTAGGTGCCCGTCACCAAAAGTGTCATGCGTATCGCTTTGTGGTTGACATTCTTCTTGACCACCAGAGGCCTTTTGTCCGGTAAGTCCAGCTCGTCGCTCCCGGCTACTTTGGAGATTCGAGGTGTGAATTCCTGGACCTGGATACGTCTTGCGTGTCTCTTGCTGATGCAAATGATTCGCGCGTAAATGATGGCCAGGATGGGAAGGAAAGACCAGTTAAAAAGTGAAAAGATCGCAAGCGAATACGCGATAAAGCTCGGTTCGTTGAAAGACACGATGCAGGCGCCCAGTTTGGAGTGTTGAATGATTCCCGGTCCTAGGGGGTTCACGAAAAGTATGACAAGGAGAAACGTTGCTTCAGTGATGACTGCACTTGTGGCGATGATGACAGCTTTTTGCCGATCCATGATGGCCATGTAGCGGAGGGGAGAGGCTATACTGAAGAAGCGATCCAGATTAAGGAGCATCAAACTAGCGGAGGATAGACAGCCTGCTAGCGTCAAACCGAAACCAAAGATCTTGCAGACAATATCTCCGAAAGGCCAACCACCAGCGATGGCAGAAGGCAAGGCGGGAAGAAGAACGACACCGAGAAGGATATCAGCAGAGGACAAACAGTTGTAGAAGACTTTACTGGCTTCGTTGATGTCAGGTAGGCGAGAGATGACGATGAGGTTCAAGATGTTGGTAGAGATGATCAGGACGGCGAAAATGAAGATGACCAGGCCTTGAAGAATATAGATAAGTCTCTTGTCGTCGTCATCCTCCTCCCCTTTGGACCCAAGGGTGTCGTTCAGCGTCTCCATGTCTGGTTAGATCTGCAATGAAAAGGATGAACGATGAAATTATCGGTAATTTCTTTATATGAACTTATTACAAAGGTATATATCGCCTACACTGCGCGCAACCCTAACAAGCCCTGCTCTCTCTCTCTCTCTCTCTCTCTCTCACTCCCTCCTACCTCATTTTCTCTCCCTCTGTTTCCCCCTTCTCTCCGTCTCCCTCCGTCTTCCTCCGTCTCCCTCACTTCCTCCCTTCTTTGAGCCCCTCTCCTCTCTCTGCGAAAGCCATGATCCGATAATTGTTATAAGCTACTGAAATCCTCAAATTTGATTGGTTATGGGCAGATTTGTCGTAGATGGGCTGCTTTGTGGGATCGCCTTGGGGGTGATTCACTAACAGCTAAAATCGATCCCAAATGAGATTAAATCGCTCTTAGGCTCAATATCATTCCTAAGAGCAATATCGCTTTTAGGAACTGATTTACTAATTATTTGGGAATAATGCTAGCATTAAAATCGCTATTAAGGCTGAGAGTGATCAGTGATTGCGATCACTCTCACCTCTGGCTACGTGCCTGCAAACTATACCCACATAAGTCGTATTCATCCTCACACTCCTACATAAAAAGGGCATGAATGATTTTGTTTCTGTCTGATGCGAAATTTCACTCGGTTTTCTTCTAATTAAAAAAAAAAATCAACATAGGTTCTAGAAAAGAACGTCATTGACAAATTAAGCGACGATAGCTAGCTAATTATAGTTATGTCGATCGGTCGCGCGATTGATTGATGCCCAGTGATCAAAATTTGAGTCTGTTGATTGTTTGGATTGATCGCGTACATGAATATTCAAATGCGCGCATGATTATTCACGCTGGGATTGATCCCAGCCTAAAAGCGATTTAGTGAACCAGTCAGGTAGAATCGCCTTTAAAGGTAAAGACCAGTTATGGTCATGCGATTGAATTGTGAAAGAAACGTTGTGGAATCGATCAGAAAAGGTTGATCATCTAGCATCTAGCATCTGCAAGGTTCTGGAATCATCAAAATGATAAGAAATTTGGCCCATTCTTCGTAAAGTTACAAGCACTATACACAGAAAGATGTATATGGGACTACCCTATATCTCTCACAGGACCATGAGAGAAACAAATTTACCAAATATATGAATTAGTAGGCGGTTTCCCGGCAATTTTTTTATCATCATGTATTAGTCAAAACATATTCTTTCACATGATTGGTAATGAGAGCTTCCATTTCATTTTTTGAAATTGGGGCGTTACCAATACTGGTCTTTACCTTTAAGCTGGGATTGAAATCAATCCCCAAAATTGAATGTCAAGATAACAATGGCTGCTTTTCCATCCAAAAATAAAACTAGTTTGCAATTAGAAATAGTCAATTTCTCGATAATTTCACAAAATATATTTGCCGCCGCATTCAATATGACGTCATTGATAGCTGATTGGCTAGTTTGGTAGTGACGTCGAACGAGCTATGTTTGTGCTGCAGTGATCGAGCGAGCGAAAATGAGACAATCGGAGCAATATGATTCGTATAAAAGATTTTAATCTGGAGTGTAAACATGAGTTGTCATAATGAATATAGCTTGGTTTGGTGTCATCACAAAGCAGAGAGAGAAGTCAATGGTGTGATGATTGCTGACATCATTCCCATTTCGATGAAATCAAATTTTGAAGGAAAAGAAATCTTTTATTTACCTGTTTGAGACGTGGAGAGGATGGCAAGAGAGACACCAAAATACAAGGATGTTCGTTTCAGTGTAGCACCTTAGAAACAAACTGTATTTGAATCCTGCTTTCACTTTTGCTACGCTTTCAGATGGAGAAGGCAAATAATATTGGGTAGATCTATAGGGAAACTATTGAAGAGACGCTTAAAATGCACCATTCGTGTCCAAAGAATGAAATAGCAGAAAATGAATTTCCCATCACTTTTACACCAAAAAGTCAATTCGTAACAGATACGAATATTCCTGTGCATCAAGCGACACTGAAGAATATTTTTGTTTAAATGTCCGTTTTTTAAACTGACTTCGAAGAATGGATAAATGAATATTAAATCATATCCGCATCTCCGAGAATCATTCCACCAACGATATTGACATTTTCCTGCATTAAACCAACACAGCAAAATAATGTCATCTGTAACTAAGTGAAAAAGGTTCTACAGAATTTTGTTGATCCTGACGAGTCGTGCACAACTGGAAAATGCGACGCCAGCGCCCCAAAAGTAATAATAATAACAAGAAGAGTAAGAGCACACGTTCCATGTTCATCTACCCGAATCACCTAATTAATTAGCGCCTCAGACTCATCGCCAAACCGATCCCAAACCGACTGACGTGACTATTCCGATTAATATTTTATTCGGTCTTTTATCGGTGTTGTCCGCGGGACTGGGATGATTGTACACAATTGATTCGACCGCCAAAATGAAAGAAATAAAGAATTTCAAAATGGAGCGCAAAATAATGATTGAGTTGGTATCAATTATTTTTGGTTTTGATAAAAGCAAAACAAATGAGAGAAACTCAAGTAAGTGAAAGTTTGAGCAAAAACAAAAAATAAACAATCAAAAATAAGAAAGTTATGAATATTTGAAGGTTCGATCAATCAAACACAAATTGGCAGCTCTGTGACATATCTTGCCAGGTATTAAACGAATATCGGTCAAACCTTTATTAATTTTGTTATTCTCATTTTTCTGCTTTTATTAAGACTAAGATATTATCAAGCTGGACTTCCCCTTTAAGGGCTATATTGCCACTGGGGGAAATTAATACACTGTAAAACTTGTTGTCATGTTGTGTGAGAATTATGAAATGGCAAGAGGGTGCAAGAAAAAGAAGTCGATGTGATTAGTTTAATAATCAGGGGGATATCTAGACTTTGGCACTGGAAAGGGCCAACTTTTCTCAAGTTACTGTGATTCATAAACTTTTAATATTAAGCAAAACACATGTTGATTCCCATGGTTTGCGTTTAGGGGCGGGATAGGGGTCGCTAAAAATGACTTATATTGGGAAGCAAAAAAGGTAAGTGTTTCCATTTGTCTACTTTTCGCGCTTTTCTTGACTTGCAATGATTCCCTCATCTCCTAACTGCTAGTAAAAGAAAGTACAAAAAGGTTGGATTGGGGTTGCATTTCTTGTCCGTTGTTGGAAACCCGTCGGAAAAGGTATATAATTACCCCCTTCCCCCTTGCTCATCCTTCAAATACCTTAGTGATCATAGTGATATTGAAAAGCAATCTCATCATACTAATGAACACTTTTTCCGCGATCATCCATGAACTGATCATTAATTTCATCTACGTAATTAATAAAGACCGTTGAGGTCATTTTTTGTAATCGTCGGAATGCATGCGTTTTATTGCATGATTAGTGCAAGGTATGTCGTACAAGGATGGGAGGATGATTAGATTCGTGGAGCTCAGAGGCTTCTTTTCCACCGTCCATACTCATACAAATAAATTTTGCAAAGTTGCAAACCTTACCCTCGAACGTCAGGTAACCTTGTTGATGATATCGATCAAGCGGACACACATTGGGTTAAAATTATAAATATCCCATGAAATATAAAGAAAAATGTTTGGCTTTATATGGTTTTGCTAGTTTTAGGTATTCAGTCCACTATCATTGCACCCCCTCCCTCCCCAGTATTAAAAGAAACTTAAACAATGAATTTGAGTTGAACTCCTTCCCAAAGACCAGGAACAAAGGTGAAACTCAAAGTGAATAAGGTATTCTTCCCCTTCTCCACCCCTCTCTTGTCTCTCACACAAACACCCACCCTCAAGGACACACACACACACACACACGCACACACACCGCACACGCACACGCACACATACACCGAAAAAAAAGATTTCGCAAATTGCATTTTAAAACTTTGTATCTTAGCAACTTCGTCAGTAATTATGTTTAACTTCTGTGCGATGTCGCGTTGCGACCAAGCGTGAACATTTTCCGGTTTGAAAATCTACTTTTTGGATCACTTCAAATCACACAAACAAATCGAAGTCTCATCTTGCTGGTACCCGTAATCTTTCGTATAGGTCGCGTTACATCTCCATTAAGCAGAACAGATCTGAATTTCAAAATTTGGGGGACAACCCCCTCAGGGAGTGGCGCTCCCCCGCCTTCCCCAATCAGAAATGCTGACCATGTAATTGTAAAACACTTATCAAATTATTGTAAGGTTAGAGTACTGAGTGCGCGAGATCGCGAAGCGACCCCCCCCCCCCCCCAAAAAAAAATAAAAAAAAAATAAAAAATAAAAATAAAAAAAAAAATAATAATAATAATAAAATAAAAAATAAAAATAAATAAATAAATACAAATAAATAAATAAATACATTTTTTTTTAAATACAATTTTGACATTTTCCAACTAGAACTTGTGTAATTTGTCATGCTTAAACACTAGTATTCATTATTTTGTATATCTTTTATGACAGAAGTCAGGTGGCTTAGCGTCAAAATTATCGATTATCGTTACTCGGCGGATAAAAGCGCCATTTTTGGTACAGGGCTACAGAACTAACTGAACGATATTAGCCTAGGAGCCCTCGGTAGAAATAAATATAAAGGTGTGGGGGCGGGGGCGTCATCCCGGAGGCCCTAAATAATACATAAGGTAAAATAACATTGATTTATTGTTGTATGAATGCAATTTTTGGTACAGGGCATTTTACGACCTTCTGAACGATGTTAGGGTTCGAGCCCCCAACAAAACATTTTTATAGGTGCGATTTGGGGCGTGGGCGTCGTTTTTGGATGTGTTCGCTACTCGTACCAATGAATCTTTGATTGACATTCAACTTCAGCATCGAGCTCCAAAGTGCCTTCCCACCTTAATGCTCTTTAACGCACGATCGCAGAACAAGAAATTCAACCAATTCCATGCTATATACTACAGACTAACTTCTAGGATACGCATTTGATTGCAGTCACCAAAACTTGGTTTTCAGATGCAAATCCTGCTTCAGCATGCCAGTTGCCGTTGTATCATCTCTTACACAAGGACCGTAGAGGGCATAAGGGAGGGGTGTCGCACTCTACGTGCGAGATGATATAAACCCTACGGAGGTCTTCAGCGACACAGTCCCCCACATCTTGAAGCCCTCCGGGTCCGCCTGAGATCCTCTGCTGCAGTGCATCTCCCAAAGGACATCTTTGTTGGGGTGATTTACTCTCCCCCGCGGTCTCCACATCGAGCTGAAATGATTGAGCACATTATCAATATGGTTGACCGTGCTCGTCTTCATGCCACCAACGCTTCATTAATTATCATGGGCGATTTCAATGACCTAGAAACCGATGAGATTGAAAGACATACCTCGTTGTGTCAGATAGTCAAAAAGCCTACTCGTGAATCGGCTATCCTGGACAAGATTCTGACTGACCTTAATGAGGACTTCAGTGATCCTCAGATTTCGACGCCAATTGCTTCTAGCGATCACAATGTTGTTACCGTCCTGCCTTGTCTCCTGCCGCCTCCCAGGAAATTTACCAGAACATGCTATCGCCCCTTTCGTGACTCCTCTGTCCGGGCTTTCGTGCATTGGGTACAGCAGATGGACTGGTCTATTATTGGGGACTTTGATGCTAATGACATGGCTTCAGAGTTCAATGACTTAATCAACACCAAGTTCAGACAATACTTTGCACTTGTTACTGTCAAACGAAGGTTAGATGATGAGCCATGGATGAATGATGAGATTCGCAGAGCAATCAATCGCCGCGATTCTTGCTTTCGACATGGGCATCCAGACTTTAAACGGTTGAGGAACCATGTACAGAGATTGATCGATAACGCGAAGGACTCATTCTACCAGCGCAAAGTCGAGCATCTTAAGAAATCGGAGCCTGGAAAGTGGCACCAGCAAATCCGTCATCTTGCTGGCATCTGCAAGAAGCAGCTTAATCTTTCATCTGACGGCAGATCAGATATTGACATTGCTAATTAGCTAAACACGCACTTCGCTGCCATCTGCTCTTCATTGCCACCACTCGACAGGGGTGCTCTGTCGACTTTTCTACCAGCGCCCTCACCCCCTCCTGTGATCGACCGTCAGAGGGTTTATATAAGCGCCTCTGTAGAATCAGCACTGACCAATGATCCCCCTTCGCGACTGTTGAAGGAGTTCGCTTATGAACTTTCTGAACCTTCGACCACTCTCTTCAATCTTTGCCTCAGTCAGGGTTGCTTCCCTGACATATGGAAACATGCATCTATCAGTGCTATTCCCAAAACTAATCCTGTTACCAGCTATGATCAGCTCCGGCTAATCTCCATAACGCCCACGTTAGCGCGTATCTTTGAAGGTTTTCTCGCGGACTGGATCATGAGCAGCATCCGCCCGTTTGTTGACCACCGCCAGTTTGGTAATCTTCGTGGATCGTCAGTTACGCACTACTTGGTCAGCCTGCTTGAACTGCAATCTCGTCTTGGTGTCTCCTCTCTTAAAGAGAGACGCACATCCCTTTCTCTAAGATTTGCAGAATCACTTCTCCAATCTAAGGTTCATCGACATCTCCTGCCTGAGAGCAGAGTCAATGACTGTAGCCGCATTCTGCGAAATGCACTTGATTTGTTCTTGCCTTAAAATGAGAACTACGAATTCCCCCATCCCATCTTTCACTCGATCCTTGAATAATAATAAATAAATAGAGCCTTAGGTAATTATCAGTATGTTGTATGTCATGTATTTCAGCATAATATAATTATGTGCAATATTAACTGTCATGATGATTAGCACAGCAGGTTCTTTCATTCATTCATATTTTGATGTTGCATGTACTTTTATCCTTCCTTTCTCTTCTTCAGTTCTGGTCTTTCCTCTCTATTTCTATTTCACTCCTATCCCCTCTCTCTCAGCTCTGTCTCTCTGTCTCTCTCTCTCTCTCTTTCTCTCTCTCTTTTTGCTCTCTCTGCCATTTCCTCTTTCTCCCTTCGTCTCTCCTTCCTCCCCTCTGTTTCTCTCTCACACTTTCTGTCCCTCCCTTCTCCTCTCCACCTCTTTCTCTTATGATGATATTGTACAGTACAGCATTCCATATTATTATATGTTATTCTTACTGTGAACAATAACACCTAAGGAATTCCATTTCTTTTAAATAATAATAAATTGAGGCTTAGGTATTATACTGTTTTTTCACCCTTTTTTCTTCTTCTCCCCTCCCCCTTTTTTTTGTTCACTTGGCCGCCCAAGGGGGGAGGGGGGGGGGGTAAACCGCCCCCCCCCCCCTAGATCCGCCCCTGAGTAGGTCTACTTTAATTACAATGTGGGTCATGTGAATTAAAAAAGGACTGTTTAAGCTTACGCTTGAAACAATTCAACGACGGGGATTCTATTATCTCCTCGTACATGTACATGTACAGGTCCATGTTTTGAGTGCAAATACAGTGCGGACGCTGAAAAGGTGAAGATAATCAATTTGTCTGATGGGATATGAGTGGACGGCATTGACACCCAGCAGTACGTCGACGTGCGCAACACGACCCAGTGTGTAGGTATGAAAGGTTTTTTAATATCAGAACATGATACTGTAATACTGTTAATAATAACAATATCGCTGTTACACGTACCTCAAGAAATATTCTTATATAGTACTTCGGACCGTCGATGTGGAGAGGCCGGGGCCGGGGGAGGGGGGGGGGGGTGGGGGGCGACCAACCTGAATATTAAAAAAATATATATAATTCAAATGTATCCTACAGAGCGAAATTTTTCGATTAATGCACACTCACATCTATCATGTAGGAAGATTTACGCCAGAGCATACTTCCATATATGAAAATAATATTCATTTTCTTTTGCTGTCTCCAGGCAATTATCTAGGCATATAATAATTATGTTTCCAATTACATGACATCTCATTAAAAAAATCGCTAGAAAGCGACTCGAATATTATATATTCAATACAAGTAAAGGCAAAGCCTGGATGACGGCTATTTAAATTTTTAATTATTCACCATTCGGTTCATCACCCCTCTCTCTCTCTGACCCCCGCTCCCACCCCCTCTGTTTATTTATCCCACATCTCCCACGATTCCCTTTTGTCCCATTTTTGATATCTTCTTTCCTCTCCATCTCCTCGAACCGCAATCTATCCCTCGCCCCCTCTATCTATCTTTCTTTTTCTCTATTCTTCAGAGATGCCTATTTCAAGCGTAACGTCGAGTGGTACGAGTGCTGTCCCGACCGTTACGTTGACATAACCATGTATATTAAACTACTTCGGAAATCCTTTTACTACTAGTAATAAGCTCGTCGTGCCCATCGTCCTCCTTTCCGCACTCTAAATGGTCAGGTTCCTCATTCCCTACAACGTCGGCGTCATCAAGGCCAGGCTTAGCGTCACATTGACGCTCTCGACGACGGTGTTTCTGCTCCTTGGACAGCATGCCACTAATCAGTGAGTAATCATGATACACCAGCCAAACCGAAGACTTTTACTTGACTTAAAAAAAAGAATTGCATGTTATTACCATTCTAATTATTAATGTTATTGTCATTGATTATTATTTTGATTGTTATTATTGTTGTTGTTATTAGTATTATCATTATTATTGTTATAGGCACAGTATTATTACTGTACTTTTGTTATTGGGTGATCTACTGCGAAGCGTGGCAGACACTCCAATTGATTTCGTTAGAATTTTTCTTTCTTTCTTTCTATTCTTCTATTTGCATTTTTGTTACGTAGATGTCTCATGACCATGAAACTTTCATGGCATGTGGCATATGCATGATTATTGATCCTAAAGAAGATATTTTGTTTTCAATTACTGATGCGTGACGTCATCTAGGCGCCATTTTGTTATTCTAATATTGGCCATATTTCATTCATACATTGTAATTTCTGAATGATATTCGATACGCATAAACCTGACGGCATGGGTAATTTTTGGTAACAATCATGTCCGTGCGCCCGTCACGACGAACGCGTACGTGTATGGAATTTAAATTTGGCCAAAATGCTTTTTGGACCAATTCACTACACGTTTCAGACCTTTGTAAACATTTCAAAATTTTGCGCGCGTGGACGCATCCGCGCCCGTTTTTTGCGCGTGCCGTCCGTACTGAATGTATTAATTCAATTTTTGTTCACTTGTATTGTGTTGCTGATACTATTCTACGCAATTTGAAATCACTTTTAGCCTTTATTGACCTCAATTTAGCTTATATAATAATTGAATAAGTCGCAGCCGAACAAGAAAACGAAATGAATCCTAAAGCGAATAATTTTCCACAAACTTTAATAATTTAACTTGACGTCCAGAAAGTAAACATATTGTGCCAAGAAAACAAAACTGTGCATAATCATGATAATGCAGAAACCATACAACATCGTAGCGATCATATCAACACTTTGTCATTCATTGCAAAACACGCTGATATTGTTATTGGACGGTGGAAAATTAAACCTCCATAATTGCTAATATATAAGTATAAACCCGCAGCCAGACAAATAATATTTGACATTGAAAGGTTTCATTCGTTCTTTACAAATATAGACTTATGTGAGTTATGTCATCTTCATTTTTTAAGTTGTCCCTGTTTGCTGATGATACATGTGCTATTACGAGTAACAGTTATATACAAATGCTTGTTTCATCAGTAAACAGGGGTGTTCCTAAGGTTTCTTTATGGTTTAACGTAAATAAATTTTCTCGGAATGTTACGAAAACAAATTATGTCATATTTAGGTCAAGGAACAGGAAAGTGCCTATAATTTATTACCTGTTGTTATTAATAATCTTTTTATATCTAATTTGAAAATATTACAAAATTTAATGTCTAAGACACTTGCTAAATAATAATAATAATAATAATAATAATAATAATAATAGTGGGTTCTTGTTGGTATCTTCTCTAAATCAAAATGTATAGGCTATTGCCTAGTAATGTTTTATATATTCTGTCTAATAGCCTTGTGTTACCTAAACTACTGCAACTTTATTTGGGGAAATACTGTAAATCACATTTGAAATTTTTTATATTTTACGGAAAAGGTCTCTAAGAAATATGACAAAGTCACAAATGCAAAGTCCAAGTACCACTCTTTAAACAGATGCAAATCTTACCTTTACACGATTTGATTACATTCAATACTCTGTATGTACTCTGTCAGACATAACATTTTTCATGTGCAGTACAGTGATATGTTTATTCAAAATTGAAATATCCATTCATATACCACTCGTCAAAAACACCATTTTCATCAACCCAAAGTGAGACTCACTTCGGACTTCATCACTTAATTCATTAAATGTTGCTGGCTTGAAGAAAGGGAACCAAATACCCACTGCTATAAAATTAAGTTCAAATTTATCCTGTTTTAAAAATCTTTGTCCCAAATATTTATTGAAAGTATGTACCAATAATAATAATATTCCGCTTTTATATAGCGCTTAATACATCAACAATGTTTCTTAGCGCTTTACGGATATATTATTACATGGCTTTCCTGCACACAATATGCACATTCTCCACTCCACTCCACTGTCATTTTACAGACGCTCTCATTAACTTTCGCATCCTACCAAGTACCCATTTAACACATGGATGGAGAGTGGAAAATGAGATTAACGTCTTTCCAAATGTCTTTCTAATGTCTAAGCTATAAGTTGAAACCTGATTTGGCTGCCATCTTTATGCCTGTTTTTATGTTAGAGCCGATTTTTCTTGCCACATTGCCCCGGAAAATGTGGTTATTTTGGTCCGCGGCTGCAGGATTCGCGGTAATAAATTACGGCGCGTGGGGGCGCGTGACATTATGTTATTTGGTTATGTGAAAGCTTGGCAACGTTTATATTTTTAGAAGTAAGTTGTTGGTATTGCACGTGTTTCTTTGCTTTCTTGTTCTGAATAGCGACCCTCTTCTTCGATTATAAATAGCGGTCCTTATGAATAATGAGCCTTTTCTCAAATTATGAATAGCGGTCCTTACGAATAGTGGTCCTTATGAATAGCGAGCGGACCCCATGCATTATGTTCTGTCGTATTTTGCCAACTCTGGAAAAATTATTGTGATTGAAAATAAGTACCTTGCACAAACTTTTTAAAAGTCATGGGTTATCATCATCCTCCTCCTATCACTGTCCATTAATAATCCAATGTGGGGATTAATTTTGGTCGAAGTGCCTCAGGCAATATCTCCTACATGGAATGAAAACACACAAACAAATTCAGAGCACACTATTGAGAAGGATCAAAACTCTATGGATCTATTGTAATTCAATTCAAAGCAACATTTATTTTCTCCCATTTCTTTTTCCGTAGTCAACAAAATACTGAAGTAATACATTTTTATATACAAAATGACATTAGCATTTTTTTCTTCAAACAACCATATTCATGTGCATTTATGTGTCATTTGTATTTGATACATTATCATTATTAAATTATCATTATTATTCCTAATACAGTACATGATATCATAATATATAGAAAATGTTTTTAAAAAATATAATAAGATTATACATAAACATGGTACAAGAGGGCTACATACATGCAACGTAATCATGAACCTTGATGTGCAGGCAGCCCTCAGTTTAAAATAACATACAAAGTGAGAGAGCACCTTTTTTTTCTTTTTCATTCGGTCAAAACTTCTCATGCATTATGTAAACTAAAATGAAACACATGTATTTCAAATATATGATTATCATAATACAAAATGATGACAAATATAGTATGAGTAGAAACCGAAATTATGGATAAAAAACAAAGAAAAGGAGAGAGCGAGTTGCTATTAAAAAAAGATAGAAACAGACGTAGAACGCTGGGGCCATATTCATAACACTTACTAAGCTAGTTGCTAACTGACTCTAGTGGCCAACTAAAATCCCTATTTATTAACTATGGAGTAGCTAACTACCTCAACTAGTTTGGAACTAGCCATTGTTTGCCTTCTGGTGGCATAGACGTGGATGGAATAAATGGAAATTAAGTACATTGGTATAAATGGTTAATTTACATAATTATTTGTGTGCCCTGGACAGTTTTTTATATTTGTTTATGTCGAGTTGCCAACTACTAATTTGCCAACTGAATTACTAACACTTACTAAGCTAGTTGCTAACTGACTCTAGTGGCCAACTAAAATCCCTATTTGTTAACTATGGAGTAGCTAACTACCTCAACTAGTTTGGAACTAGCCATTGTTTGCCTTCTGGTGGCATAGACGTGGATGGAATAAATGGAAATTAAGTACATTGGTATAAATGGTTAATTTACATAATTATTTGTGTGCTCTGGACAGTTTTTTTATATTTGTTTATGTCGAGTTGCCAACTACTAATTTGCCAACTGAATTGGTATTCACAAAAACTTTAATACTAAGAACCTTGGAACCTTGCTAGCTAGGTTGTACCAAACTAGGGGGATTTTAGTTGCTCACTATATAGAGAATTAATTCAGTGCTTTCCAGTAGAGCAGAATTGAGTATAAGGGGATGAACGTGGAGACAACACACTATCAGGCTTATCTCAAAAGTTTTACTTGCCAGAATATAAACAGCCACTGTTTGATGCCTTACCCTTTGATGCGTGCTTAGCATTCAAATAAAGAAATATTTACAGTCTCTTTCTCTACCTCATGTTATTTTTTCATTGCATTTTCTTGTTTTCTCCCTCCTATCTCATTTCTTAGTCGATCTCTCTCTTCTTCTCTAGCGGTTCTCAGTTCCCTTTTCTTTCTTCCCTTGTTTTGGAATAAATCTTTCTTACTTTTCTCTTCTCTCCTATTCATTTTTTCTTCTTTCTATATATTAGACGAGCTCTAGCTCTTTCTTTACCCTTCCCGTTTAGAATCTCTTCCAATTATATAAGATTCTGACCACTCTTGTCCCTCATTAATGTTATCATCATTAAAGATGGCGATTCTTTAAAATGTTGATATATTTGGATGCCCCTGACGATGTATCATAAGCACTAAAAAAATTAGACCCTAAAACACTTTCTGCTTTCGAGAAAAATTGAATATAACAATTTTCCGGTGCTCCCGGTAAATTTTGATAAATTTTAAAAAGCTTATACGGCCATCCAATGGCACCCGCGACCATGAAAATCTTTGTTTTACCATTAACAGAAATTTGTTCATACTATGCAAGATAATATGAAAGCCTTGCTATGGGCGCCGCCCTCCATATAAAGAGGGCACGTGCCCCTTCAATTACCACCTTCCCTGAATCCGTCACTGATTTCACTAATCAGGGCCCGTATTCAATTCAACACTGTCTTGAATTGTGACACTGTTTTACTTTAGCATTTATCCCAGCTAAGTATTCTACTTGTGCCGAAAACTGAGTAAAGTCCTCAATTTTTTTGACTGATGAATTGAATCGTACACCGGTTCTGATCTTCTTGCATCGATCATTATTTAGGGGCTACTTTGTCGTTAAATTCCTTCTTGATTTTGTCTAAGAGATGGCTGTTACCAGGCTGCATCAGTTCGAGACCCGTGAAAGCCATGGCCTTAGCCTGGGCTAGCGTTGGCTTCTGAGCTTCGTCAGCACCTGAAAGACAAGACGATAATGCTATTAATAATAATAATAATAACAATAATGATGATGATAATAATAATGATAATAATAACATAAATGATAATAATGATGATGATAGTGATAGTAATACATGTAATAACAACGATCAAAGTAATCATGATGATAATATTAAATTATGATAATAATAATAACAACAATAATAATAATACAGATTAATACTACTAATACATAATAATATTAGCTACATTCATATTGTGTACGCATCCATCCCAGGGGATGCTCAAGGCGTCTACAAGTAGTAGTTTTACAATGGTTTGATGCCTCTAATTGGGCAACATGCACTACCAATAATCTAAGTACCTGTTTTTATATTCAATTATTTATGGCCATTTAACAAAATATACATGTTGAGCGTCCCCGCCCGCTTCCTTTTCGGGGCCGCCTAAGTTTGTTTTTTTTAAGAAAAAAAACATGAAAAGTACTGCTAAAATGGATCTATTTCTGATTTTTTTTTTTTAAATGCCGGCAGCCATCTTGAAAAGTAGACTGTCAGGGAAAATGTACCGAGCGGCCATGTTGAGCGGCCATTTTGGAAAAAAAAGGGGGGCGTCCTCCTTCGTATTTTTCAAAAAGACAGGACGCTAAACATGTTTTTTTTCTCTTTTTTTGGCGATATTTTGGAATATTACCTGTTGCAGTATTAAATTCCCTTGAATGATTAGCAGCTTCAGTGCCTATGTAAAACAAGGGATGAATGCTTGGAACCACGTACGAAACATCCCCCATATCGGTAGAGAACGTCACTTCACTGGTTGAGTAGTCGACGGAGAGATCCGTAAGCTGACGCTCGTACACTGACGCCAATGTATCGTTGGTGACCAAATTGGCGTAGTCGCTTCCAAAAGAGTACTTTACCTGTGCAAACACAATGCAATAAACATCACTTTTTGGTGGTAAATGCTATATCTCTGCACTGATAATTTACACCAGAGCATCACTAGACACTTTTTGACTTTTAAGGGGTGTCGTAATAAAGGTTTACCCCATCAATCACACTTTACTTCTATCCCTACATCTCTTATCTTTCCTTTTTCTCTCTTTCTCACTTCTATTTTTGTTATCGATGGCTTAAAGCTACAGAACTCTCGATATAGCGTCGCAGAATTGGGCAATAATTTTGAAGCAATACTGAACTGTGATACTGTTAAAATGATTATTTTCTTCAATACTTAAAAAAAAGGGTTGTTTCCCTTATCATCCTTACTTTTTCCTTAAGAGGGGAAGGAGGGGCTGTCATTTCGGCGTTGGATATGCTTAATAAATTGTAATTCTTCCTCTTTAAGGACACATCATATAGGCTACCATTTCACAGTGACAAGAGCTGGACTTTGTCGGTGTGTCTCGGGTATAAATCGGTTTTAGTTCGTGTATTATTGGCTTTCCTCGGATTTACCTCGCATCCCGTCGCTGTTGCTGCCCCCTTTGCGCACGCGCCGATCTTTTCCTTGAGTGTGGGCATGTCAACGCTGTCTACCGTTCTTAAATAGAAGCTCATCTGACATTCCTCGGGTATGATACTGAGAATGTCGCCAGCCTTCATAATGATACCTGAAATGAGGGAGATATAAATGAGGAACCACTTTAGTCATTATAAGATTAGTATTTGATAATACCAGTGTGTCCATCCAGTGATGATGTAATTAATCTGAAGGTTCAATAGACTTATCGAGATAACAGTTAGGCTAGATATCATGAACGACAGTTAAATACAGACTCTTTTCGGGATGATGTTGGCAATGGTATCGTTAGAAGATAACTACTTTTTTGCGAAATGTGTTAGAGTGAGATTTTCAATTATGTAGTCATAATAATAAAAAACAGAGGGGGTGTGGGTATTTATACACAGTACCCACACAGAAGTTAATTAAAGTTTCCCAGTTAACTTACATCAATATCACCTATACCTTATTGGTGTTGTTGGATGAGCTTTAATTTAGCGGTGTTAATCTTTCGATTATAGAATTTTACTCCAAATTAAAAATCCTTCATGGAGAATTATGCCAGCGTACCGCCTAGTCTTCTAAGAAGCCAATTTCACATTCAGCCACTTGTATTTTGAACCTGCATTTGTTTCCTTATCATATTAAGCGTAGGCCCCGGGGCAGGTTAAGCTGGGGGCTGCAACCCCTCGAAATTTTAGAAATTACCAATATCCGGGTAAACGCTACCCCGTTTTCAGGCAGTGAGGTGATCTGTTCGCATTGAGATCAAAACTACATTGTCAAAGGAATAAAGCGTCTATTTTGGGGCTAGCTTGCTTTTTGTCACCCACAAATTCCAAAAATTCAAAAGTCGACAAGCTTATTTGGAAAAAAGAGATCAACCACCTCAAAATGGGCTAATACGTCTATGCTGTGTACAATATTGATGTTTGAACCTGATATTATTTCACATTTTACAGCGGGGACCCATAACAAACAGTGCCCCAACCCTGGTGATTTGCCCAACCCCCCCCCCCCCCCAATATTTAATAGCGAGTTTTCGCAACCGGCTATCTTTTGCGGGGGTCGCACTCAGAGCGAAAATTTCCGCGTAGCGTCCAAACCTACGACAGTAAGTCGGCCGTATTCAGTTAGCGTCGGGAGTCGAGCTAGTACGGGGTGGCGAGCTCATTTAAGTACCTCGTAGTCAGCACTTGCGTCGCCGTGCGAACCTAATGCTTACCATGGACCCTCCACTCTGGTTTCAGCTGTTGTCTCATGACAGAGATGTTTTGATAGCACATGACAGCCGCATCCAAAGCGTTCACCCCCTCCCACGGGCATGACGATGCGTGTGATGCCAGACCAGTGAACGTTATATCCATCCTAGGATTTAAAAAAGGTGGATTTGGTATACAGTGGCGAAGCGTCTGTCCTTTAAAAAAGGGCGGCGGTGAAATCAAAAGCTACGTAACTATGTTTGTCTTACTGTGACTGAATTTCGCTAAATCAACTGGTAAGACACACAATAAAGGGTCCGGAAGGGTATACTAGAAATCGGACGGTTTAGAAGTTTCCATTTAGATCCACTCCTCAATCATAGTTTGAGGGCAAGTAATTTTCCCCATTACAATCAAATTTTGGTCGGACAGCAGATTAATCTTTATAGGTATTAAAAAATGAGCCACTCGGACACATTCCTGTAATTCAATGCAATTGTTCAGTCCAAATTAACGTATCATGTGATATATAATACTTTTCAATGGGGAAGCACGGGGGCATCACACCCAATATCCCTCCCACAACTTCACCCCCCCCCCCAAGGGGTATAACTGCGGAGTGCGGTGAACTAATTGTGATCTAAAATTCTAAATGAAATTCATGAAAAATTAAACGGCACTACGTGAAATCGTCAATATGTTTTACTTCCATGGTACCGCACCATCCCTTTACTACTAAAGCTAGTTAATAAAAGCGCGATTAACACAATCCTAAGGACTTTCGAGAAATATTAAGGCAATTTCAGTTCCATCATAACTTTTAAAATTTGCGGATAAAACAATCACGTATTACGTAACCCAAACAAGATTCTCTAGATATCTGGGATATACAGTACGTTATTTTAAATTGCCCTCACGGTAATTTCTTGAAAGTTTTTTGCGAATGTGTTCCATATAAACAAAGACAAATTAAATTAAATTAAAAAACTTAAAAAAAAACTTACGTTGTACAAGACAGAATGACTGGTCGGGATACATTACGCGGGTAGGGATGTACCATCATAGCGACATCTATTCCTTTAAATGCTCCTGCTTCAATCATTTTAATCTTCCCGCCTCCGCCCTCTTCGGCAGGGGTACCCACGACTGTGACCTGTGTTATTGTTGAAATGATGGTATGACAATTAAAGTTGTTCAGATAATAATTATAATACTATAATGATCTGCATAATATCATGTGATTAGCAAAAAAGGTAAGTCACATCAAAGTGCGTCAGGTAGGTCAGAATGAAGTGATAAATTAAATGGAAACACCTTGGTTTTTTAAGGTGCTTTTCACTTCTGAAAAATTCTCTGACAAACATATAAAACAAACGAAAAAAAGCTATCAGATAATATTGGGTACCTTCTGTGGTTAAACCTATTGTTGCCGCCAGGGGCACAATTAGAGGAAACATTCTTCTATTGTTCTGGGTTGTATTTAAGGCATACGGGGGGGGGGGGGTCTGGATCCGCAAATGATGGTAGTTTCAAATAGGTTATCCTCTTATAGGTTGAAGTTCCGTAGTCGCTGTGTGCTTTAATCCACATCCCCCTAAAAAATGATATCTATAAATAGCATTGATGGATGATTGATTGATCGGTTGATTGGTTGATTGATTGATTGGTGGTGGTTGATTGATTGGTTGATTGATTGATTGGCCATATAAATAGCATACCCTTCCTTTTGGTGCACCGGCCAGCTCGAGTGCAGCTTTGATCCCTAGCCCTGCGCCTGCTCCAGACTCAGCGATCAAGGGGTGTCCACAGGCGTGGTCAATCTCAGGAAGAGCATCGTACTCGCAGATTACACACACATGGACACCACCATCGGTCCCATATGTAGCCTTAAATGCTGTCTCGAGATGGAAGTTCCTCGTGACCTTAAAAAGCAAACCAACGAACAAACATTGAATGTTACTTGATTTATTGACCGATTTACTGATTGGTTGATTGATTGATTGACTGATTGGTTGTCGGATCGATAATTGATTGATTGACTGATCGGTTGTTTGATTGACTGATTGATTGATTGACTGATCGGTTGATTGATTGAATGGTTGATTGGTTGATTGATTTATTGAATTTGTCATGTGTAAATACATTTAAATCTTGAAATATACAAGCTAAAGAAGAAAGAAATATCTTGAAAATATAAAAGTTCCTCTGGGGTCCTAGGAATACTTAAAATCACAGGTATTATTATTTTTTTTTAAAACAAAGTCCCTTATGATATTTATTATGATTTATTTAACAAGTATGGACAATCTCCGTAGCAAGTGTCCAGCCATTTAGGGGGCACGGCCCTTTACTAGATGAATGAAATATGAAAATGACAAGGCCAGCGATTTGGCGGAGGACTTGGCAGTGGGAGGGACATTTTCCTTCTGATCTCCTCCCTTTCCTATAGGATCTTTTCTTTCCCCATTTTGCCATTTTAAATTTTGATGAAAGACCACTAGTCCACGGGTCGTCATAGCTACGCCACTTTTAAGAGGATTAATCTCCAAAGTTTTTTGTTTTTCCCAATGCTCATTTACCCGAATGTCTGTGTTTTTCTCCAAAGGTTCGATCGCTACTTCAAAAAAGTTCGTTATATTCTGACGGTTAGTCATTCCAGAATATGCATATCAAAAATAGTCAGAATATTATTGTTATTATAGCAATCTAGAACCGTGGCTGAATATACCTCAAAGCCTTCCCGTTCGAGAAAGTCTGTCAGGCTGGCATGGGCATGGTGTTCCTCAAAGTTTAACTCTGGGTGAGTCCAGATGTCCTTGCTAAGTTCATGCAAGGCTGCAGCGGACTCATCTATCTTGGCTCCAGCTGCATCCTTAGACTGCCTTAAGAGGGCGCTGTCCTGATCACTCATGATTGCTGTCAGAGATGTATCCAGGAATGTGGAAAATGGGTTTTACACTTCAGATTTCTTTTTCTGACGAGCGAAAAATAGAGGAAAAAGAAGAAAGAAGGGTCATTAGTTTACTATCATAAATGTCAATAAAACAAATTTAATTCCCATACAAAAGTCATTATTCTGAGGGGAGCTTTTTTCCTCGTTAATTATCTTTCCCTATTCTAATCTCTAATCTTCTCTAATCGTCAGGTGCCTTTTGCATCGAAAACTTGCTTTTAAACTACTTAAACAGCAGTCCAACGCTTGCAATAAGTTTGTATGAGAGCAGAAAAATAAGAGAAACAGAATGGCGGAATTTTGAAATAAATCTGACCAATATTAAGGGATAAATGTTTGAAAAATGAGACGAATAAATCAATGCAAATCTTTGATTGTCTATTTGTTCAGTGAATTGTGACGTAAGCTACTCTCCCGTTTGTCGTGTACATAAAACACTAGTTTAATTTTTTTTCGCCTCCTATTTGTGCCGAACTCATATATTTTAGATATGTTTGAGTTGAAACAAATGGGAAAGTTTTCCGATGCCCACACGTATACAGATTTCAACTTTCAAAAATCCATAACTTTCTTTTTTTGTCCGATATCATTCAAACTTTCTCCAGTTTGCCTCTTTGATTTGTACTGCTTTCTTTTCAGAGTAGTTGTCTGTTCATAAAAATTGTCTGCTCTGCAATAATACTCGACAAGCAGTATTAATTAATTTATCGAGGACTCATGATAAATTCGTTTAACAGTTGATTACCCTTGGTTGATTCTTTTGTTCGGATTATTTGGCGGGGAGAGATGGAAGTGAACGGTCTCACGCTTAACGACGTTGTATCATTATTCTTATTTGTTCATCGTCTCTACGATGCTCTTTGAATCAAAAACAGCTTTTATTGTTAGGCTTCCTGAAAGAAATTCAATTGTTGTTAAGAAATGTTTGGTTGCACTCTGTAGATTATGATGATTTGTTTGATCACATGATTAAAATATACTGGGTGCATGCCAATAATTTCTTTACAACAATAAGCAAAAATGAGGTGCTATTCGGTGTGGCGTACACATGGCAATCACATAGTAGATACTATTATGATCATCAGTACTGGGTCTAATAAATAAAAGAGAACTAAATTTGAACCCGGGCCATAGGCTACCCCCCACCCCCCCCCCCCCCCTCTCTCTCTCTCTCTCTCTCCCTCTCTCCTTCTTTATCGCCTTACTTTTCCCTCTCTTTATACCTCCCTGTGCATTTGTATGCCTCGATAATACAGAAAATAAACAATAAGATTCTTCCTCTTTCCCGGCTCTTCCCCTCCTTCTTCCTAGTACATGTAGTAGGAGTAGTATTAGCAGCAGTAAGACAATAATAATGACAACAGTTATTAGTATAACTATTATTATGGTTGGGTTTTTTTTTTTTTTTTTTTTTTCAGAGAAAAATGTATTCAATCATTCTTGAGCAAGAACCAAACAATACATTTGAACAAAGTGCATGCTGTGACATATCGGTAAAACAAACATTACTACAACAGTTGCACATGTCTCCATTTATCAAGTAATACAACGAATTTATTGCGTTTGATAGAAAGAACCCGCTCAACCTCATAACAACGTTTAAGCATCTTCTTAAAAGAATTTAAAGATAGCCGTTCCCTTTTGTATTTCGCAGAGAATATGTAGTGTTTTACATATAAAATGACAAAATTAAAGATAGATTGCGTACCATCTGGGAAACCAAACAAAAAGCAATTTTTATTAAAAAGCACTTCATTGTTTAGAATAGAGCTTTGGAAGTCTTGAATGAATTGATGCGTAACAGGACATTCCCAAAACAAGTGTGAAATACTTTCAACAGAGGATAAGCAAAATGTACATAAATTAGAATTAGCTATGCCCACAATGTGAAGATATTTGTTGACACCTAGTATTCGATGTAAAATTCTGAACTGAAAATAACGAAGTTTCGTAGAAAGGCAACATTTTAAAGGAATAGTGTAAAGTTTCTTCCAGTCTTGAACAGGTTCAGTTAAAATTGTAGCCCATTTTATTTCCGAAATCGGAACTTTAAGAATCTTTGCAACAGAAATTTGATGAACATATTTACATACTTTGAAATCTACTTTAAGTTATGCAACGATAAACAAAAAAGAGGTAAACATAAATTTAAAATATCAAAAAATTCATACCAAACATATCATCATCAATTATCATCAATACTGTATTGTATTTTGAAGCGTACATTTAGGGTTATGTTGAAAAGACTCATCAGGTATACATCCACGGAATACGAAGGTTATTTCAAACATTATACAGTACTTGTAAATATGCTAAAATGTCTTTATCTTTTCTATCATCATCCTCATCATCTGCATAGATTGTTTACCTGAAGACAAAAGAGGTATTCAAAACAGTACTGTGTGGTATAGTCTCTTTCTTGCACGCCATGGTTATCATGTTCTAGCTGAAAGGTTTATATGTTGATCGTAACGAAACAAGGCAATTCTTCAAAAAAAAGATGGTGGAGTTTTTCAATGGGAAATATGACTAATATAATCATCGACGTTACTTTTTTGTTCATCAATGTTTTTCATAAATGTTTTGTGAGTAGAGTATCAGAAGCAAGTCAGTTTACACAATCTCTTTGTAGGGTATTTCAATAAAATTTAGTACACAGTCTCAAACGCTACAAAGTTTACCAATGCTAAAAGGTTATCTTCACCCAGACGAACACGTAATCTTTGACTAAACAATTATCAGCTTAACAATGTATGATAAACATGGAAATATCATTTTGACTAAACAATTTCATTTCTCATCATACAAATAAATTCAAAACAGCAACATTATATTGTATGATTATAGGATAGTTTGAAATACCAAATACAATTATGATGAGAATAACTAGAGAAGTAAAAAAATAAAACCATTAAATGTGAATTAGTAACATTGTGTTTTGACAGAAAAACAAATTGTGAAAATGTAAGTTATATTCATGTTCTAATAAATAAAGTTCAACAATGTACATAATTATATAAATGTCTAAACTCACAACTACCTTCTCATTTCTGCGGCCAATTCCAACGTGTTTCAGATAAACATTAGTATGGTACCAGATCATCTGAAGAAATCTATATTCCTAAACACCATAAACGTATTTTTCAAAACAATATCCGTTTCACCGGTCCTAAGCTTTGGAACGATTTACCTGAACCTATGAGGAAATCTGTATCTCTGTTAAGCTTCTCTTGGAAGCTTAAAAGGTGTATAATTTTAAATTACAATGCATAAGTATTATTCCTATACCCAATTAGGTTGACGAGTGTGTATTTATATTGTATAATGGATGTATATGGATGTATAAGTATATATATATGCGTTGTATGCATGTGTATAAATATGTAAACATACATGTATGTATGTATGTATAGGCCTATGTTGTATAAATGCATGTACTTGTAACGAAGTAAATATATATGTATATATATACAGTGCGTCCAAGAAAAAACGAAACCGAGAAGTATCGATGTTTTATCATAACTTAATCACAACCATAATTAATGAATGATACATATTTGGAAAGCTTAGAGTCTCCTCTTTCAGTTGATGCTACTCAGATGATGCATATTTTACGCATGAGTGATTAAAAGCAATTTGAAGGAAGGAAACCAAAAAGACATTTGGCGGGCGGTATCTGAATTTCGAAGAAAAATTCACATTTCTAGAAAGTTGAGTTTCTGCCCTTTCATATGACACCTCAATCAGGAAAAATGAGCGAGGAATGACAAAGTTCTGTTTGTTTAAAGTAGTGCTTGCATTTCCATAATTTTATTAAACGAATTCGTTTTCACTGGCTGCCTGCCGTATCAATAAACGAAATTAACAAAAGACTTAACTCCGTTTCGTTGACAATCAGCCGTAGACGAGAGTCTTCATGCATGGCTGATTGTCAACGAAACGGAGTTAAGTCTTTTGTCAAATCTGCTTTTTGATACGGCTTAGTTTGTGTGGTAGTGGCAGGTAACTCAAAAACACATAGGCCTACTAATTAAACATGATATTTGACTTTGGCAATCCGCTTAAAATGGCAAAGTTGTCTGACACTACATGAAAGTTAATTCAGTCATTTTGACGTTCCCGCAAGTAGCCCTATAATAGTGATTCAAACTTTCTATAATTCATAACGTATTTTCACATTTGTTGTCCACTTCCCTTTAACAAAAAATCAGTAGTTTACTTCTGCTTACCTCAGTAGGCCTTTCATGGAGTCGCACCAAACAACATAATTTATATACATTTTATAATCCATTGAGCTATTAATTCGAGACATGTTTAGCCTATATTATATCAACATGCATACAATTGAAATATAAATTATGTGGTTTAACTCACCAAATAGGAGAGAGACGAATGAATGTGCGGAATATTAATAACAAGTAAGCTTCTACACAATCTACGTGTTCTATGAGAAGTACGGTTTTATACACGCCTTATATACAACCCTACCGACAGCCAGAAAGCCTTATCACGGTTCATCAAGTTACAACTAGGGCAAATATTCATTGTAATTGTGCACGTATACCCGGGTAATAAATTGACATTGTCCCTTTTGCAGCCAACATCAAATTCTGTAGAACTTTGCAGGAATTTTGCCCGGCCCCCCCCCCCCCCCCCACTCAGTGTTATTTAGGGTACGCGTATGCTCGTTCCCTCTTTTTGAAAGCACCCCCTATCTGAGGACTGCCAATATTTCCGAACCCCCCTTTCGCGGGCTTTTCACGGGCTTTTCCTGCCTTGGAGACCCCCCTAAATACGGAAAAATGCTCAATGTACCCCCCTAAATTCGGAACAATTTCTCAGGAGTCCAAAGAGATGAGAGAAAAAAGAAAAACACCCCCTTTTTAAAGAAATCTCCGGGTGAAAAGTCAAATACACCCCTTTTTTTACAATTCTCGGGCCGGACTTTGTCGCACGAAAAGTACCCCTTTACCGGACATTTTGGTAACATGCATGCGGTCATTTCGACCCCGTAATGGGGGGGGGGGGGGCCGGGGAATTTTGAATATGTCATGTATGTCCTATCTGTGAAATTTAAACGTTAGCAGTGTCCTGATATTCAAATTATGCAAGGAAACCCGTTTACTTGCTAGACTTCACTGTCAAACACTATTGAGTGACTGACTGGCTTTTTTTCTTCTTTGGTAATAACATACATAACATGAACTGTAAAGGGTACATGAGCATTTGTCTACATCAATAACCCACTTCTTGTAATGGCCAAAATTAAACTGATTGATCTTTGCGCAGCATAAAACGAACGACCATTCAGTATAATGGTCTGAAAATCAGACTATTACTTACTGGCTCTATAGCTCTTAAGTCGATTTGACAACCAATAGTCGTTATTTTCCCACTTAAAGACATTTTCAAGCCCCCTTCTTTTTAGGGAAGTTCTAAATTAGTATTATCTTTCAAATGCCGTTGGAATTTAACGTTTTCATTTTTTGGGGCCTGCAAATGGGACATAGTACCTTTAAAGGCTGATGGCCGACTTCAGTCAGAAGGGATTAGACCACCCAGTGAGCTAGCGAGGTCACTGTGACAGGTGGCTATCTCATTAACTCAGCTCTCATTTAAAGGTAATACAAAGTTTTGGGAAATTTTAAAAATTGGGTGGATAATGATTCTTTACAATTTTGATATATTTGGATGCCCCTGTGGATGTATTATAAGCACTAGAAAATTTAGCCCCTAAAACACTTCTGCTTTCGAGAAATATTGAATATAAAAATTTACCGGTGCTCCCGGTAAATCTTGATAAATTTCAAATAGCGCCTACGGCCGCACAATAGTAGCTGCGACCATGAAAATCTCAGAATGTGTAGTTGTGATATATATTTTCCAAATGGGAATAGCTAGTCGGTCGATTTTAGTCAAGAAACATTGTTTTATAGCTTAATTAATATCTTGACCTTCAGAGGGAGCTATACAACATAAATAGTTTATTATTTACAATTTCATAACTTTAGACCCGATTTCAATCCAGACAACGATCACTGATGGTGGTAGGATCACATATGCTTCCAATATGTTCATTGGAACCAAATTCATGACCCCATACCGAAACTTTGTATTACCTTTAACATAAGAAAAAGAGGATCATGGGGACCAACAGGCACCGATTGGGGAAGTTTTCTATATAGAGGGAGCAAGTAGCTACAAGTAGGACAGTGTGCCTTTAAAGACTTATATAGCTGGTGAATCATATCCGAACAATATTAATTTTTTTTTCGGGTTATTACCCCCCCCCCCCCCCCCCTTCAGGCACATGAGAGCAACTTTCCCACTGGAATTCTGGAGGAGAATATTAATACTATTACAAAATATGCTCGGTATACCTTCGAATGCTGAAACCCTTGCAATTCAAAGTAGTTTCAGTACCTCCGTGAGGTGAGCACAAACAAAATCATTCAACTGTGTAAATAGCAATGTAAACCGTTTTATAGCATAATTATCCAGGGGGGGGGGACGATGTCAAGTGGCATAATCACACCTCCTCCCCGCATGCAAACCACTTAAACTTGGTTTCCTTTTCAGAAAGATTTGGATGAGAACATGCACATATAACTAAATAAAAGAAAAAGAAAGAAAAAACTAAACTGAATTATCTGTACTTGTATTGTTAAGATTTTTTTAAATTGACACCCCCCCCCCCCCCTCCCCCCGGCAAGAGAATCCTGGATCCGCCTATAGCTGATAAAAAGCCTTTATCTAATGTTTCCATTTACTGTACCACTTCTTTCTGACCTACCTGACACACTTAAATCTGACACACTTTTTTCCTATTCATTTTCTACACAGAGGCATTTTCATGAGACAGGTTCTGTGATTGGCTTTTTTGCTAGTGAATATTCATGATATGCAAATTATTAAGATCGCACAGTTCATATATTTTGGTCTTGCGAAAAAATACGATCAACTTTTTAAAAAGTTCCTGAAAATGACACTTTTTCAGGATTTGGTAATATGGATTTGTTGATTTGGTAATATAGAAATGTTATGAAACGGATGTATATTTGTTCTCAGGGGTTGATTTTTCCCCCAATGAAGGTGATCGCAGCCATTATGTGACTGCACGACTGCTACACAGCTGTCGGGCCGCAGCCGCTCCGCGCCCGGCTCAGCTGATCGACCTGCTGGGGCCTAATCATGCAACATGTGACGAAAACGATAAATTGAGATAGAAAGAAAAAATGGGTGAAGAACAAAAATATGGACTAGGAGCCAGATATACACAGCCTTCCCCCTAAGACTTCAAAGCAGTGATTTTCTGGCAAATTTTGGTCTAGATCGATCAAGAGAAAACCTGCTGTAGCTTTCGATTGGTACCAAATCATGATAGGCATTGCACCCCTCATAAAAATTCTTGAATGGGTGTGACACCCGCCTCCCCCCCCCCCCTTTCCGGACACTGTTACAGAAAATATCCTGGGTAGACGAGGGCAGTGGCGTACGCAGGATTTTTTTTGACCGATCGACATTCCGTTCCATTTGGGGGGGGGGGGGGTTAAGGTCATCTTTTTTTATTTTTAAATTCTTTTTTTATTTAATTTAAAAAAAATCTAAACTCAAAAAGGGGGGGGGGGGTTCCCAAAAACAAACACATAACAAAAAACTGAAGGGGGGGTTCACCCCAAAACCTCCCCCCCCCCCCCCCCCCCCCTGCGTACCCGTCTGGCCGAGGGTTAATAATAATAATAGCCTTTAACCTTCTAGTCTTTATTTCTCTCAAAATTTTAATTTTAATTGGAAATTTGACACATCATCTTCCGTGACATTTTGATGTAAAGTTTGTGTTGGTAAATTTTTTAGAGAAAACCTGCTGTAATCTGCATAATCATGAATATTTATGAGCAAAATAGCCAATCACAGAACCTGTCTCATGAAAATGCCTCTGTGTAGAAAATGAATAGGAAAAAAGTGTGTCAGATTAAAGTGTGTCAGGTAGGTCAGAAAGAAGTGGTACAGTAAATGGAAACACCCATCTAAATAGCCCAGTAAATAGCAACCCATATCACGTATGCCTTCTGGCAGGACATCCAGGAATTAGATAATTGCTATGTTATTTCCCTTGACTAGATGTGTGCAAGCGGTCTATCCGGACGAGCATCCAGGCACGCGGTTCTGTATAATATATTTGTTTAGGGTGCGGGGGGGGGGGGGGGGGGGGCTTGCCAGCGTTTCTTGCGTTCATTTTATACACGTGCCTCCCTAAAATTAATTTTCAATCAATAATTTCGGGGGGGGGACTTGAAATACATTTTTTTTTAAATGGGAGCTTAATTGAGCCCCCTCCCCGGCCCGAGCCCACCCCCTAGAACCGCTGCTGCTCATTATTCTTGTATATGTAGACACGGACCTAAACATAACGTTTTTAAAAGAATTGAGAATATTGAGTTCTACAGGGTTAAGGGGGGGTGTCAGCTTTCTCATTTTGTTAATGCTATACTTTTGAAACGTATTTCCCCTTTTAAATTATCAGTATGTTATATGTCATGTATTTCAGCAATATAATTATGTGCAATATTAACTGTCATGATGATTGGCATAGCGGGTTCTTCCATTCATTCGTATTTTGATATTGCATGTACTTGTATTCTTCCTCTCACTCCCTCATCCCTTTCCTCTATTCGAACTTGCTACTTTTCAAATTTCCTTTTCTCTTCTTCAGTTCTGGTCTTTCCTCTCTATTTTTATTTCACTCCCATTTCCTCTCTCTCAGCTCTGTGTCTGTCTATCTCTCTCTCTCTCTCTCTCTCTTTCTCTTTGCTTACTCTGCCTCTTCCTCTTTCTTCCTTCCTCTCTTCTTGCTCCTCTCTGTTTCTCTCTCTCACTTTCTGACTCTCCCTCCTCCTCTCCACCTCTTTCTCTTTTGATGATGTTTTACAGTACAACATTTTTTAATTATCTGCTATTCTTACTGTGACCAATAATACCTAAGGAATTCCATTGTTTTCATGTGCAATATGTTTATACATTATAATGTATTCATATCACACTTGTGATTAGCACACTGCCAAGACTCCAATTTTAATACGTTTTAATACTTGTTAATACTCACCATACCTTCTGAATGGAATTTGTATTGCATTTTATCACAATTTTTCCAATGTTACAGTTAATTGAATTCACGTATCTGTATACATTTTGTATTCGTTTTGATATAAACATTTATTCATTTTTGCTAGCAATATTTCATATCTTGTATTTTTTTTTAAATCTTTTTTTGTTTTGTTTTTGTGTTACTACTTTAATGTTTTGATTTAAACATTTATTCATTGTTATATATTTGTTCTCATTTGCTATGTTATCTTTATATGTATGTACATATTTTTTTGAATGCTTTTTATATGATTGTATGTTTGATGTAAAATTGCATTTTTAGTCTTTGGATTTTTTGACAAGTCATGAATAAAACCTTATTTGAACTTGAACTTGAACTTGAACCCAATCTATATTGGCATCAGTATGCATGTACTGACCAGAAGCAAGAAACTCATAACGCAGTTATATCACTTTGGCATCAGCATTTCGTATGACAGGATTATGGAGATTGAGGAATGGATCGCAACTTCTACCTGTGAACGCTTTGTAGAAGATGGAGTGGTGTCTCCGGCTAGCCTCTGTAAAGGTGTGTTCACTGTTGGCACCCTCTACAACCTAGACCACAACCCGAGCTCAACCACTCCTAAAACATCATACCATGGGACTGGAATCAGCCTTTTACAGTTGCCTACCAAGGCCAAACCTGGTGAGAGCAGAGCACCTGTTGTGATACCACCTTCTGGAAATGAAAAGCATGCACTTCCTGATAGCTACGCCTATGAAACAGCCATAGCTTTGAAGAAAACTGCTGTTGCTACCAGAAAATGAAGTGTTTCCAGTCGAGAGGTGCATAGATGCGACCAGAGCAGGGGAACACAGCTGGGTAGAGCATTCACTGCCACTTCTAGAGACAAAAGAACTCATCAGTGGAGATACTATTTCATGGGCTGCCTATCATGCCTCTAATCAACTTCCGGTAGAAGACCCTCCAGCACAATACATGTGCACTCCTTCCTCTGTTTTATGAGGAATCTGCAACTCCTGCTATGATTAAGCATGGCATGGATGTCGAGAGGCAAGCTGGTGAATAACTGAACCCAGGACAAATCCCAGTCACTACATTTGACCAGCCTCTATTTGCCCTGGCAAAGTTTGTACAGTGGAAATGGCCAGACACCCACGGTGAGAGAGTGCATGTCGTTATGCTAGGTGGTCTGCACACAGAAATGGCAATATGGAATACACTTGGGGATGTCTTAGAAAGTTCTGGCTGGACTACAGCCCTCACAGAGGCAGAGGTAGCGTCATCTGGCACGGCCGATTCGTATCTGAAGGAGCACACCCAACTCGAACTAGGCGCGCCCACCAAATCACTCTCTTGACTCTGCACGAACTTCAGAGTGAGGCTTTCATGCTCAGCGAGGGCCCTAAAGATGAAGAGTCTTTCATGGCTTGGAGAAACAACATGCAGAAGAGAAGTCCTACTTTCATGGACTGGGACCTGATCATGAGATATGAAACCCTCATTCTTATCTTCATCAGGGCTCACAGAGAGAATAATTTCCCTTTGTATGTTGAAGTATTGGAGGAACTCACACCACCTTTCTTTGCCTTGGATCATGTGAACTTCTCACGGTGGACGCCAGTCCACATCAAAGATATGAAGTCCTTGCCCGACACTATCAAGGGTGAGCTTGAGGATTGTTCTCACTGGGTCCTTTTCCATGACAAGTAACACATTCTCTGCAATCCCATTTGATCAAGCTCATGAGCAGGAGAACAATATTGTGAAAGGTTCTAGTGGAGCGGTTGGACTCACAGAAAACCCTGTGGCTTTACGACGATGGATGCTTTTGGGACCAGATGTCCAGACTGCTAAAGCAATACTGATGATAACACAGAGATCCAGAGATAACACACAGCATCATGAGCAGGGTCTCTCAACACAGAAAACCTTCCAGCGATAGGTTGTCAGCCTCTCCGATACCTTAAGACGAATAGACAATCCCTTCTTGGATGATTTCTCAGATCGATTAACTCTTGTCAGTCGCTACTGCGCGGGTGAATCAGTGGTAGTCGCATTGCACACATTGGAATATACAGGCAGGAAACAGTACAACAACTTTGTCAAAAATGTGCTTGATGTGCGCAGCCACTCCATCCATGACCCAATCAAGAGGAATTCTCTAGCACTATTCATCACTTTACAATTGCAGGTGTACTCCATAGAACATTGTAAACTGTAAGTGATTTTATTATTAGACATCACTTAACAATCCCACATACTTAGAACATTGAGAAAACTATGGAAGTTTCTTTTACACTGCAATCCAATTCAACCACATGCAATGGTCTAATCTCTAAATTAAGAATTTTTGGGCGGCCTACAAATAATGCGTTGATGTTTTTTTTTTTTACTGAAACGCGAGTTTTATCTTGTTATTGAGAATAAATGATTGTTTACTTTATTGGGTGATGAACTTTAACTTCAAACCAGAAAAGCAGACGCTGATCCGGGAGGTGCTGGTCAACCTCCTCCCCCCCCCCCCCCAACGGGTTATTTTATGAATACATTGTGTGTGGTAAACGCTTGGAATAGGTGCTAGAAAGCATACTGCGCATATGATTTTGTTCATTTTATTTCTTTTGTGAAAGAAAATCTGATGGACCTGAACCCCCCCCCCCCCCACATTCATACAAAATGTATAATATTCAAAAAAACAAAATTGTTACTTTTATAATGTCCAATTACCTAAAAGTCACACATTTCAATAATTACTTTGGTGAAAATGCTTGTAGCTAGGTCCACTTGCAATATTGTACTTTTTCCAAAATTGGATTCAATTTGTTCAGTGGCCTCTACACAAATATTTTGTAACCATTTTTAATTTTCTATAATTCCCAGGAATGAGTGGAATTATGTCATTAATGTCGGCTAACTAGAAATGTTGTGTTTTACATGATTTTCCCCGAAAATTCCGGAGGGCTCCTAGGTTATGATTAGTTGATAGAAACACTTAGCCACCTGACATGAGCGTGTTTTGTTGTTAAAACTAATTACTGGCAATTCACAACATTCTACCCCAGAGTAGGCAAAGTATTAAGGTAAACAAAAAAAAAACGCGGGGGCTCCAGAACAACGCCCCGACCCTCTTTACACTTATGTGTTTGTTTTGCCGGGGGCTCCTTCCTTAATATCATTCAGTAGGTCCTAAGAGAGCCCTGTACCAAAACAGGATGTCATATAACCACAAACCAATGTGAACTTACATGATATCTAACACAGGGGCTCTGGTACGACGCCCCCGCCCCAAATCACACCTATATAAATTGTTTGTTGGGGGCTCCAACCCTAACATCGTTCAGTAGGTCCTAAAAAGCCCTTTACCAGAAATTACATTTGTACAACATCAAATCAATGTTATTTTACCTTATATATTAGTTGGGGGCTCCGGCACGACGGCCCCGCCCCACACCCTTATATGAAATTGTTGCAAGGGCTTCCTACCCTACTATCTTGCAGTAGGTTCTAAGGAAGCCCTGTACAAAAACAGACGGTCGTATAACCACAAACCAATGTGATCTTACATGATATATAATATGGGGGCTCCGGTACGACGCCCCCGCCCCCAAATCACTCGTATATAAATGTTTTGTTGGGGGCTCCAACCCTAACATCGTTCAGAAGGTCCTACAAAGCCCTGTACCAATAATTACATTCGTACAACAACAAATCAATGTTATTTTACCTTATATATTTGTAGTGACCAAATGTCACGATTTTAAACTTGTATATGTATAATAACGTTTTAATGCATCGATTTGTACATGTTTAATATGTATTGCCTTATTATTGTCAAAATGGCGGCTAGGGAGAATTACTTTCCCTTGCGTGGTCCGCTGTCTGGCTTTTCAGACATGTTCCAACCGGTTCTGTCTGGTTTGTTAATATATTCTATTGTTATGTAAATATTGTATTGCTACGTACAGCGCGTATACGTGCATATAAAATTTGTGCGCTTTTTTGAACCAATCACGCTACACCAGTGATTGGGGCTTCGCTCTGATTTTCCATGTGGGAATCAGTGGGCTTTTGATTTCGGTACGCAAAGTTTGTTTCTGTGTTCCTGTTATACCGTGCCTGTAGAAGTTTCGTCCGACGAGGACTCGGTGACTTTGTCCCCAGACGGTCGGACCTAATACCGGTGGATTTGCTCAGCAAACTTCTTGCATTTTTTTGGCAAGACTTAATTCGACTCTATTTTTACATCAGTGACATCGCCTTACATTTTACTTCGTGCAGTGAGAATATAACATTTTTATCTACAGTTTTTCTCACCCTATATTATTGTATTGACAATCTTTTATCGACATATTTGTTTCTATCGCCGTCATCTGTTGTGTTGCCTCGACACGTTGATCATCGTCTTCGTCGAACATCATCTCACCATCATCTGATTCATCATCCACTTCGATCATTACTGACTTATTCTTTTATTGACTGTCTCACCATCATCGAGACCCTCATCGACCGCTTAGCCGTCTTCAACATCGTCTTCGTCATCATTGTCTTCGACATCATCACTGTCTTCTTCATCGTCATCGCTGTCTTCGTCATCGTCTCCGACATCATCGCCGTCTTCATCATCGTGGTCATCCTTCTCATCATCATCCACGTCATCATCAGCATCATCAAATTTGACATCGCCGTAGCTGATCTGGTATTTTGAACGCTTTGCTGATTTAATTGATGATCCCTTTTGTGTTTGATCTTGATGACTGATTATTGTTATTGTTTTGATGAATGATTATTGTTATTGTTGTGTATGATTGATTTTTGTATTATATTGTGTATTCTTGGAACGTGACGGAGATTAACCTTCGGGGCATTTCATACCTCCTCGGAACGATTCCGTTAACTATTTTCATCCAGTGATCACTGTTATTTTTATGTAAAGTATTTGCCGTCTGAGGGAGTTCTGCCCTCCGGAGATATTTGATTATTGTGTGTATTTTTGGTGTGTACACCAACGATTATACGACCCTTGATAATTTGTGTTGATTATCTATAATAAATCGTTGATATTAATTACGTAACCTGATTGTTTGATAGTGTAGTTTATTCCTCGTGAGATCGTGAAGTTAAAAAGTATGACCCCCTCCAGGGGAGTTCTACTTATTATTCAGGGGCTCCGGGATGACGCCCCCGCCACCACACCTTTATATCTAATTTTTACCAGGGCTCCTAGGCTAATATCGTTCAGTAGGTCCTAAGGAAGCCCTGTTCCAAAATTGGCGCTTTTATCCGCCGAGTAACGATAATTTCGCTAAGCCACCTGACGAGACCGGGCCTAAGATATGCGTTTATGGGACCTTCGTCTAGTAGGGCCTTTAGAAGTCATGTATCTCAATCCACAGCTTTGTGGGGTTTGAAAATTTGATTGCGAAAATTATATCGACAGACTTTCTTAACCTTCATGTTATTTTGTATTCTACTTGGAAGAAATAGCTGATTTCATAGAAAGGAATTATACAAAATAACAGTTAAACTTGTATTTGTATCTCAATCTAAGCAGGTATAATAACACATAACACTAATGCCTGGATTACATTTGTCCACCGGGCGCCGTACGATAACTTGGTCTACGATTTTTCGTTCGATTTTGGGGGCATCGTAGGAGGCTACGGGCTACGATGTTTGTGTTCACATTATCTACGAGCATCATGCCATTTCTTGTATTGGTCCCTGGGGGCAGGCCGGGGCAAATCCGTACAGAGACTGCTCGGAGATTGTACGGAAACCGTGCAATTTCAGTGCAGTAGCCGTGCAGTCTCCGCACGGAAATCGTACCGAGCCCGTGCAGCTTCCGTGCAGAGGATGCGCCGAGAAGGCGCGGTGATTGTACAGCCGCCGTGCTGTTTTTAAGCGTTTTTTGGCCTCCATGTTCACCGAAAAATCGTGCGTTTGCTGTGCGATCAGCGCGATGCCCGTGCGGGGATTGTGCAGTGCCACCTACGACATGTCTACGGGCTACGGGATTACAATCTTCCAAATTTGTATAACTTCCCGCGAAACAAAATCGTAAAGGCTGCGGAGCCCGTGAATCCTTACGAAAATCTCACTTTTGCGCGCATTTGCCATTCATTTATGCCTAGGTCACATTTGCTCTACAGCTAGGATACGGCGGCCGTACGCCCCCGCCATCGAGAGATACTTGCGGCGGCCACAGAGAATCTGCGGTGGCCTCAGGGTCACCCTAGGGCGGATCCTTATTTTTACAGGCCGTACGGGTCGCCGTGGGATTATAAAGCGCAGTTATAACTGTTTTCATTTCTAGAATCGCCGTAGCGATAAGAAAACGCCGTAGCCATGCCGTAGTTCCACGGGGACCGTACGTCGGGCGTACGATGGCCTTGCATTATATATACTTCAGGGGTGAAGCGGTAGCATCAATCTGGCCGCACGGTTTCCTGATGGTCCCCCTTCGGCCGCCTTGCGGGCACCATGCGGCTATCTTGCGTCTGCCTTAGTATTTGTCAAAAAGCTACAGCCGCCGCAGGGACGCCCTCAGGCGACCGTGCGTCATCACTTCAAAGGCCGTACGACACCGCAGATCTTCTGTCTCCATAAATTCAAAATACGCCGTGCGGCTACCCTAACATATTAGACCGCTACCGTATGTGACGTTGTGAATGCTGCGGCGGTCCTATAATTGATATTGGCCGTAGAAATTTTAGACCGCACGGACGCCGCGGCAAATGTGACCTAGGCATTACACATTAATTTGAAAAACGTGGTTTACCGCCCTATATCTTGATAAGCTTTAGACATACATGGAGCATATAGGCTAATTAACGAGCAAAATAACAAACTGCCTACTGTGGATACTTTATTAATGACGTAACAAACACTACGCCACTACATGCGCGTTGCCTAAACAACATTACTGCGTTATCAAAAAGGTGTCACGCGCACATTTGCCAGGTGCGCGCACATACTAGACGTACGTGGCCCAGGCACAGCACGCCAATAAACAAAAGAAACAAGGCGGGAAATGTTAAGGTGCTAAACCGCCGGGATGAGCTGGGAAGAAGTCTCGAATTAAAGACGAATAAGTTAACGCCCTTACCCAGAGCCTTTCACCCCTTTCCCCCTTCATATTAATATTATTAAGATGGTAACTGTTTCGAGCAGATAATAGCATGGCAACGGATAAGGCGTAGGATCTAGAAAGAAGCTGAACTTACCAACATTCAAGATGGTGATTGTGTTTGCAACAGTCGTCTTCACTGGTTCCATCGTCAAAGGAACGCGTGATCGTATGGAACGTCTCTTTGCAAAATCGTGAGTTTTTACATTTTAACCTTTTAAGTGACACTTAATATTATAATAATTTGGTCGTTGACGAAACATTATTCTGTATGATTTGTATCAAATTCACACCAGGGTCACAATAACGGATACCTTTAGAACCAACATAAATAAATCTAGCGCGCCTCTGCTCACCCGGAAACGTCCACAGAGGCTTTAAAAAATCATCATGTTTTTAGCACGTTTTTCCCACTAAAACACATGTATCTTTAGAATGGGTAATCGCCGCAAAAAGGGGTTAACAGATTCTCAAAGTTCATTATTCTAGCTTCGTGACCATGTATGTTTTACTAAGTAAAGTCACGAAACCAGTGATCATTTTTCTTTCAAACTTGGGCATTCGATGACAATTGTCTATGGAGAGAACAGAAATTTGACCCTAAATTTGCTACCCCGCGTTGTTTATCCGGACGTGACAGGATAAGTCGATGTCATGTCGCAGAGGGGTGAACGGTTTTGGAAAGAAGATGAAATTCCCCGTCCACTCATATAAGATTCATGGTGATTGGTTAGATATCCAGTGATCATTTTTCCTTCAAAGTTTTCGTATAATAAGCAGAATTGTTACGAAGGTCACCCGGTTACTGGCCACGCGGCCTGTGTTGTGTGTGGTATGATAATTGTTAGGTCTGTTCCGTGGCACACGTACACACACACACACGGACCTTATGCGCGTTTATTTTTAGAGCCAAAAGTTTTCATTATGGCAAAATGACTATGGGCATGGTTGTGTTGGTCGTTCCATAATTCACGCATGACCTAAATAGATTCACCCACATTCCCATATCTCATAGAATAATCAGTAAAATTTCAAACAAAATTCTGATACCACAAAATGGAAAGGGAAATTTGGAGTAAGCTAGTCTAGTGACGAAAAATTCTTTTTAAATTTGATCTGAGAGTAGACAATGACAATTATTATTGGCAAAAAATAATCGATAACAATTAGAAATCTACATCTAGAGTCTATAGAAAATTAGAAATCATGAATCGAATTTCACATTAATAACAGTTATTAAAAAGTGCGCGAACTGTGGACATGCCATCACTGATCTTAAACTATCTGAAAGCCTTGTACTTTGAAGTGGAAAAGTGTGTCTCTGTTTTCGTCTATATCACATCTTTTCGCTTTTATCAATACGTAAATATATTTCTTTTGGTAAGCCTAGATCTACAAGGCAGTTTTAGAAATGTGTAGGCTATCAATCTATTTCGAAATGTGGCTTTATTTTAGCTCGAGTATTTATTGCAAATGTGATGCTCTGTGTATGATCTTCTGAAGATATAAACGTCGCCCTCTGTCGGATAATGGTAGTGGTACTCATGAATTAGACACTGAATTCTCACGTAGATCCTAAGGTACTGGCATGTAGTAGAAGTAATAGTACAGTCAAACCTGCTTTAGTTACCACCTGTCTACAAAGACCACATTTGTTGGTTCCCTTGAAAATGGTTTCTCATTGAAACATGTACTAAATGAACCTGTCTACAAAGACCACCTGTCTACGAAGACCACTTTTTGTGTTTCCCTTGGGCGGTCGCTATAGTCTATAGACAGGTTTGACTGTAGTAGTATACCGAGACGATATGTGTCCGGACAGGTTGACACAAACAGACAGTTGATTTAAAACGCTTCATGAATTGAAGAGGTTTACTAGCAATATTTAGTTTAAAGCCCCACTGCACTACTTATAGCTACTTGCGCCCTCTTTATAGCAAACAATGCCTTATCGGTAACCATAGGTCCCCCGTGATCCTCTTTTTCTTATGTTAATTGAGAGCTTATATCATGAGAAAGCCACCTATCAGTGACCATGCAGGTAGGTACCTGTATAATCCTTCATGGCCAAACTAGTGCGGTGGCCCGGTGGGGCTAGGACGAATATGCATGATGGTTTTAGTGCTTTCTGATGAATACTTTTCGTTCAATCCGAAGGTAAATGAGACAATCTTAATGTTTTGTAAGTGTCTGGACACCCAACCACTCTTCATATACTAGGAGTAGTAGTTGTAGATTTCATTGGATGATTTGCTTAGCACAAGGCTTACCTGCCAAAAGGTATATTGGGGTACGTTTATGCTCAGTTTTGAAGGCAGAATGAGCGATATGAAACGCTCATCGTAAACGCTCATCGTAATCGCAGTTCCACGGTGTACTGTTTATGTTCACTTCTCTGGCTCCTCCAGGCAATTCTGGCTGGGTGGCCTTGCAGCTGGATTCGCAAACGTGCACTGCGCATGCTACGTAGACCCACTAGAGGTCAGTGCGTTGACCCCATTTAAACGTGTTTGCAAATTTTGTGCGTTTATGCTTCCCCAGAATCGCCGATCGTAAACGCACCTTTTTGTGAGTTTACGATCGGCGATTACGATCGCCGTTTTTCGGTGATTCTACAAAAATGAGAAAGGACGCAACCGTGTTTTGAACTAAACGCGTAACAGATGCCCCATTCTGGCCAGAAAAATCTGAGCATAAACGTACCCTTGGTTGTGTTACGTTGCGAATCTGATGAGTACGAAAATCCAATGATTAGAGCTAGGTACCTTACTAAAGCATGTCTGTGTCTGGGGTTGAGCTGTAGACGGAACACCCCCTCCCTCCATCATTCATAATTTATGTCGGTAAATGAAAGAGAAAAAAACTTTGGGGAGGATTGGTTATACCAGTGAAGGAAACTGTCTATAAAAAGAAATGTTTCACCTCTATCTTTAGACCGTGCATCACAAAGTATATAAAGAAATGCTTGGGTATAAATAGCCTATTTACCGAGACCATTGAGAGCTTGACGTTAAATTCTAATTGGTGGACAATCCATAATAAAACTAAGATGATCGATTGATATCGCCTGTTTACTTATATGCTTAACTTCGGCCCCTTGGGCTTTACTGTGATTTTAAGCTGATTCGGGTCATTATTTAAAAAATACTTATTTTGGTCCGATTTTATTCTTTCAAATTGTCACCAATATTTCTCTATTTGTCATAAGTTACTACAATATCAAGGGACATTCACGTTTTATGCTCGATACTTTTAGTGCAGCAATGTAATGTTTACATATGCATATTGTGTATAAGCCAACATAAAAACTGGAGAAACATTTAATAGGGGAAGTTTGGTAAATTGGGACAAAGAATAAGGTTTTGAATCTTTTGAAAGTATACGTCACGAAGAACGGGTGTATCGTCAAATCGCTAATTGGTTGTTTGACGTTGTAGTCGAGCAGCTGTGTAACAAAGTGAAACAAAATGTCCTGATAACTTTGAGTATTGAAATAGATGGCAAAGTTTTCCTGACATTTTGAAAGACACCATTCGAGATTCTCATTGTGATCTCTGTTCAAACCGTATAAACCCCTTTAAAAAAAAAAAGATTTCTTCACATTTTTACGAGCCTGTTTATTCCCCCTTTGCTCCTGGCAGTTGATGCAATTTGTTGTGAAGATATTGAACGTCACAAAACCGTGCATCATGTTTCATTTCTTCTCATTACAGGATCAAAACAGATCAAGATTCATATGGCAACGGGAATGCAATATCAGGAGAACCCCGTTATACGATCAAGGACTCACCCTGTGATAGAACCCCCATACCCCATACCCTTGTAAATCAACCAAGGAAGTGCAAAACGACCCGAACAAGATGTTTTCAAAGCTATTCTTCAGATGACTTCTTCACCTGTGCAGAGGACACTCTTGCTGTCAAGGACCACCGCGACCAAGGAGACGCAAGCGAAGAACGGAAAGATTCAAAGCAAGAAGGATATCAAACCGCCACATCAGCGATGGTAGAAGCAGATCACGACAAGGATGAAACGAGCCATATCAGAGACAAGGTCCCAAGGTCAGGTGTGCCGGAAGAAAAGGACACAGTTGAGACGAGGGTAGCGGACGAAAGGAAACAAACGAGCCTATCATTTCAGGCATTTACCTCTCAGAGGAGCCAACTCAGACATCGACGGAAACGACTGAAGACGCTAAAGGTGGAGCTCGAAGAAGCTGGGATGCTCACAAATGAAGACGGAGAAACGCAAATCACAGCGGAACCCGAACGACAGCTGGAAGAGAGTTCACCACAGCGCCGTTGCGGTGGTACCAACACGGAAATGCGATGCGAAAATGTATCTAGACTTCAAACGGGTGAATTACATACAGTTCACAGTGAAGTCATTGCAGAAGTGAATGGCACCTTAGGCAACTCACACAGCTCTCCTGATGACTCCTCGATGGTGACTGGAAAACTGGAGGAAAAATCACTACCGAGTGAAGAACAAAGCAAAGGTTACTCAAAGGATAATGAGAATGAAAAGATCTTTAATGCATTCGAAGGAGAAAATAACGGAGCATCTAAAGATGCCGGCACTGATAGTAATACTGCTGACGGTGACGAGGCACCACTTCCACAGGAACCCATTTGTAGGTATGACAATAGAAGACCCAATGTAGATCGCTTATCTACAGAACGGATAGATTCTCTTCCAGTTGACGCAGGAGATACCATACAGGATCAAATTAAAATTGAAAATCAACAGAGCCCAGAAGGCACCATTTCTGAAACTGGGGATTTCGGAAAGTCAACTGAACTTGATCCCGAAGAGGCCGCTGCGGCGAACGTTAATTCGGGAAGGACGACAAGAATAAAACACCGGTCGCAGAAGGGTATAGAAGACAAGCTCTTATTGCATCGAAACATTCATCCGGAGAATGATGCCACCCTGAAGGAAAGTGTTATTAAAAGCAAGAGTCGGCCTTCAAAAGAAGAGTCTGAAGATGAAACGCAACCATCAGAAGTCCTTCGGAACCAAACAGGCAGGAAAACCACCATTCGATATGCAAACGATGCCTCTTCAACTGTACAAACAGGTAGCAACCTTTCCAGGAATCCTAGGACCATGAACAAATTACTGGCCCCAACATCCGGCACTGTGGATTTAACTGACGCACTTGATAGGGTTGTCGCTAGGTTCAACGACAGCGATGTAGAATCAGACGCACTGCAAGATTCTGGCCTAATGTCGGGGGAACCTGAAAGACGAAGCGATGAAGCACGCACATCATTAGAAGAATCGGACAATGCCAAGCATATCAAACTTTATCTTGGCAGTGTATCCGAGGATTTCGAGCACTGGTGTACTATTACTGAGATTTCCACATTTGATTCAAAAGAGAACAAGCGAGAGATTCCACATGTAATCGCGTCTTGTCAAGATATTGTCATAAAGAAAGAACTGAATGGATTCTTAGGGGATTTTAGCGCTGTTGATAGCGTACATGCGTACTGGAATCAGAGCTATTTCGATGTGGAAAATAAGCCACTACCATACCAGAACAACGACATCATCGCCATGGCTGTAGAGAACAGTGACCAGCAACGAAGGGGGATGGATAGACGTAATCTTAAAGAAAGAATCGCTATGGCAACGTGTCACCTGGCAGCCATCGACAGTGAGACTGCGAAAGAAGAAAGCAGATTGTTAGAGCTCGTGCAAGAAGTAGGGGACGCCCGATTGGAGAATGAGAGATCAAAACAAGAACTACACGAGGAACAGAATCGATACAGGTAAGAATGTGGGTGGGGTACAATAATCTTAAAAATAAAAAATAATCTTGTCCAAATGGGTTCCACCTTTAAATTGTGAAGGATCCGGAAAAGCCCACACTTACACCTGCCTATTTGTATCATGAATATCTTTTAACACGCCACCGTGAGTGGTGGTGATGTACTTTTGTTCATTATCATATAGCATGGATGGAACCAAATGAACATGGCAATTGACTAAGGGTAGGGGATTGAAGGAATCATCTTCTTTGTATATTGCCCCCCTTCATTTATCTAATTTCTCTATTCCTTCGTCTTTTTACGTCGTTCCCCCTAGTACGTTAAGCTATGCCCTGTTTCATAACATTTATAATCAATAACGAATTACCATCACTGATATCCTGGGGGGGGGAGGGGCGTTTCACAAAACTTGTCATCAGTGACAAATGACAGTTTTTGTTATAAGCTACTGAAATCCTTGCTTCTGATTGGTTATCAACAGATTTGTCGCTGATTTTTGTCATTTGTCATTGAAAAAAGGCTTTGTGAAACGGGTCCCTGGTTATAAACCACTATAATCGTTGCATTAGGTTGGCTGTGATCAAATTTGTGACGCTGAATATTCATAAAATAAAATGTTTTATGAAACAGGACACTGAACACTTATTTATGACCTCTTTAAATCTCTACCGTTCCATCCCGACAGAGAATTCCTCCTTGGCTGCTGTAAGACCGCGGAAGACGACAAAGCTCTAGATGCCCGATCTCGAGCGGTCGAGTCGGCACTCCAAGCCTTGAGACGTCGCAAATGGAAGACCGACATCATGTTGAAATCAGCCACGGGCGAGATCAAGCTCCTCGATCACCGCATCAAGAAAGAACAAACTCTACAGAAAGAGCAACGAGACAGGTAGGAAAACAAAACAACTTGGGGTTTAGAACATACATGTAGTAGTTCAGAGTTTTCTAAGGGTCTAAATAAAACACCACATCTATCTACCATCTAATTTTTAGAAACTTCTCTAGAAAGAGGTCACTGAACTATTTAGGATAAAGATAATTTATTAGTTCACCGGTTTAGCCAACGGTTAGTCCAAGTTTATCTTCCTTTTTTTTAAACGAAAGGCGAGGAAGAACAAATTCTTCCCTTTACTTTGAAGTATGTAACATTAGTTTTAAAAAGAGGGTGAGCTTGGGCCGCTTATTTTCCCCTTCCATACCCGCAGCGGGGTTTTTTTCTACGGCAGTTCACCGCGTCATTAACTGAACGCGCCTTTAAGGGGACATTCGCCTTTTAAAGCCCCTCTGCACCAGTTTTGCCAGGAGGGATTAGACCTCCCTGCATGGTCACCGACAGGTGGTTATCTCATCTAATCAGCTCTCAATTAACATAAGAAAAAGGGGATCATGGGGGGCCAATGGTCACATATTAGGAATTGTTTGCTCTATCGAGGGCGCAAGTAGCTATAACTATTGCAGTGGCGTTTTAATATGTTACATCATTGTCCTTCGTTTATCAATTTAAGACGTGTCATCATTGATGAATTGGATTTTGATTAAACTTTTCTTTAGGAGACTTGGCGACAAGCGACGTCGTGTTCAACGCACATCACTCAAGGTCAACACACTCGCGGTCCTCATCATCCTCCAGGTCATCCTCATCGTCATCATCGCATTGTGGCGCCTCTGATCTTAAGACCCCCGGACGATGTCCAACGATTTACAAGACCATTAGCCTTGCTCCAAAAGATCACTCAAGGTATTGGATCCTAGACCTGCGCATTAGCTTAAATCGTTGAGCACGACCGCTTCCTTATACTACAGAATGATGTCATCGCTGAGCACCACCGATATATATCTTTCATAGACAGACTGATTTCATCGTTGAGCACCACCGATATATATCTTTCATAGACAGACTGATTTCATCTTTTTCATGATCGGTATCATGGCATCAGCCCTTCAGCATACCCTCCTGACGGTTTTATCAAATCATGTGACGTATTCTGAGACCCCCCCCCCCCCCCCCCCCCCGATTGAATACAATTAGATGAACAAGCTCTCCGGTTCAATTGCAACGCTGTAGCCATTCCTGATTTCTAGAATTTGTTATTTTGTGGAACATTATTAGCGCCCCAATGAAGCGCATATATTTAACAAGTTCTAGTATTATTAAGATTGACACACATTAACCTAGTTTCGACGTATGTGGCGCATGAGCATGAGCACGAGTTGATGGCGATGATGTTTAAAGAGCACATCCGGGTGTTTTAATTCGTCGAATGCAATATGACTTTGTCGGCAATGAGAAATTATATTGTGGAATGCTTAATCTAGTAAATAAATTGGAACACGGGTCTTTGCTCCAAAAAGAGCAATTCATCTGACACTATTGCGATAAACAGCGAAATATGATAGTTTAATATGATAAAGCACGCTGTATACGTTCTCCTGTTTACAGGCTATGAAGTTTGTAACAAAATTTCAGTCTCAAAACCATTTTTCTCTTAAAAAATTTGTTTGTAAAACTTCACATGAAGTTAATAATAATGAAACACATGGTGATTTACTAAATCTGGCTGCTATCTTTTTAAAGAATAAATTAATCATGACTATACAGATACATGTTTAATGTGATATGCGTACCATTCTCACCTCATGAATTATCTTTTTATCAAATCTGTTTATGAAATCTATTTTCACTGGGTAGCATTTTTACATCAATACTGTTGGTCTTCTTGTTACATTATAATCTACGATAACATAATGATGAACTATACGAGACCTTTTTGAAAGAAGTGAATACATAAACAAATTGACCATTATTATTTTTTTTTAATTTAAAATGTCAATAACAGTTGAATTCCCACTGGAAAAAAGGTAACCTCGGTACAATTCCGGGAAATTAATCCATGCCCTCTACTAGCCTTGAGGCATCGTGATGTAAAGTCAATAAACATTTGCAGTAATTATTAAATACATAATATAAGCCGATCATCACAAAATTAAAATCAATAGGCTATTTTCGTCATGTAACCAAATCTAATGCATACGTCTTTGTGAGGTGCGTCGATACAAATTATTTCATTCACCTGTTACAAATAATTGAAGTTCAATACAGAATGCGAGTTGCATACAGTATATTTTGCTAGGTAGGAAAAACAAGATGATTTGCCTTACCTTACAACACGCAATGTTATTGTATGTTCATTAATTTCTTTCTAACCGTGTCTTGTTATTCATGGGGAAAACGTTGTTGTCTTTTATGTTAGCAATAAGATGTTAAATGTAATAATAAATCGAAATTAGAACAAGCCATCGGTTAATTTCTGCGCAGAGATGGCTACATGTACGTTCGCGTACGACATTTGAGCAAGCACCAATGGTAACAGTTAGTTCCCCACATTTTGAGTTTGCTATGAAAAATAAAGGTACTATATCCCATTTGCAGGCCAAAAAGATAAAAAGGTTAAATTCCAACGGCATTTGAAATACAATACTAATTTAGAACTTCTCTCAAAACGAAAGGGCTTGAAAATTGCTTTTAGTGGGAAAATACCGACCATTAGTTGTCGAATCGACTTAAGTGATTGCAATCACCTAAGTGATAGTCTGATTTCCATACCCTTTTATTGAATAATCGTACGTTTTGTGCTGCACAAAGATTCAATCACTTTAATTTGGGCCATTACAAGTAGTGGGTTATTGATGTAGACAAACGATCATTACAGCTCATTTTATGTAGGATATGTTTTTACTAAAGAAAAAAAGATGTCAGTCAGTCACTCAATTGCATAATTTGAATACTAGGACACTGTTGATTTTTAAATTTCACAGATAGGACTTACAAAACATATTCATAATTCCTGCAAAGTTCTACAGAATTTGATGTTGGCTGCAAAAGGGACATAATTATCTTTAACATAATTTTTCGGTAACATAAAAGATAACATATTGTTTTCAGAAGTTGGGAATATCGTATCTTCTCTTATTAATTGTTTCAGATTAAATATCAACCTGAAGAAGTCTGGTGAGGACGAATGCTTGAAGACCCTATCCGAAGAAAATACAACTTGATATAAATGGAAAACTGAATGAATGTAGAATACAAATACAAAGGAATATTAATTATTCACCCTTTCATCATTGCACAAAACCAAATTAAAGCGTAAGTTTCCGCACCCCTCCAAATTACGGGTCAACATGGGTCAAATTTGCCGAAGTTACAGTGACGACATAACATGTGGACCCGATCGGTTGACCTATAAAGCTGAGGCGATGGGCCGTGCTTAATTAATGCAAAGTCATTGTGAATATGCGTACTCCACATAAGATGATGTCATCAAGTCGATATCAAGTTTTCAGGTCGACAACTTCCGATGTTCAAAGCTTTAGAATTTTGAGTTTTCAGAGAGCTGTTACTCCTCTCACAGACACTAAAATAGCATATAATTGACATTATTGAAATCTATGGCTCATAAGCTTTCCGTTGATATATAATTCATCTATTTCATTTTTCACTTCGGATAAGGCCTTTAATACAGAGATAGCATGCGTCATCCTTTACTTCCAGTATAACTTCACACTATAAAATAATAGCTTTCTGGACTAATTTGGTTCAACGACCCCTCACCCGTCAAAATATTTTGCTACCGTATCACACGCCAAGCCAAAGAAGAATAATGACTGCATGATTGTTTTACGAAACAAACAAAATCCTGTATCCTAGGCAACTAATTGGATATCAGGACGATGTGGTCGATACATTTAGCCACTGAAATATGGCACATGATAATCGATGGCACGAAACTCCAACACCCAATTTGACATTGGTACTAAGAAGAATGGCCTCGCCGGGTTTTGTCCTCTCTACAATCAATTTAAATGCTCGTGAAAAAAGGCAGTGGAGTTGGTTGACACCCTTTTACCAAAAGTATAATTATTCCCCTCACCATTCCCATTGGATGACGAAATAAGGAAAATATTGGAGGGAGCGAGAAGCAGTTATTTTTTTAATATTTTTTTTTAGGCGATACGACATCCTCTAGTTCCCCCATTTGATGGTTGTATATTTCTTGCGTTTCATTAATCGAAGGGGGGACGGTGCCTCAGCCCCCCCCCCCCCATGCACCAGTGCCCTTCAATGGATAGATCCACACTACGCCACTGCTAAGGCATTCGTATTATTCCATCGACTAATCAGCACCAATCTCATTCCCACTGCTTGGATTTAGAGGTAGAGCGCGGATGATATTGATTTCTGAAAATTGTCACGATCAAAATGTAATTTGTTGAAAACGTTTTTTTGGTTCAGAGAAGCCGTTCCAGCAGGCAATTTTCATCCATCTTCATTATTTGTATCACTCGCCCCCCCCCCCCCCCCCCCCTCCCCCACATTTTCCACTCTGGTGATTGTGATGAACCTGTTAAATGTGCTGACGTCGGTGGTGAATTGAATTGAATTGAAGTATCGATGATTAAGAAAAAAATAAACTATAGCGCTGTGGTGTAATCCACGAACGAAGGCGCGACCAGATTAGAAGTTGAACGAAAGAAAGAGAGAAAGAGAAGAGAAAGATATATATATAGAGAGAGAGAGAGAGAATGGAGAAAGGGAGAGAGAGAGGGAGAGAGAAAGAGAATGGAGAAAGATCGAGAGAGATAGAGACAGAGAGACGTAGGCTCTGCTTCAATTCCATTCCTCTATTTGTCGCTCTCGCTCTCTCTCTCTCTCTCTCTCTCTCTCTCCTTCTTACTGTCTTTATCTCTTTCTTCGCCTCTCTCTCTCTCTCTTTCTTAAGCTCTACTTTTCTCCTTCTTTCTTCTTTCTTCCTTCATGATTATCATCCTCCTCCAAACCCCTCCTCCGCTCTCCTCATTTTTTTAAAACACTGAATGAAAAAGATGGGGATGCTAGTCAATAACTACAACAATGAACCAGCTTAGCAATGCATAGTTTTTATCACCAGCTTGTTTTTAATGACAGTAAATGTAGGCCTTGATTCCTAATGTATACAGATTTGTATAGCTTCTTAGCTATTTATCCCACAAACCCCGAGTCAGATGGTTGTATGTACGTCGCCATTGATCTCTTCTCTGTGAATATGATTATGTATGGTACTTTTACATGAAAAATGCTTCCTCCGACATGGGTCAGGAGAGAGTTCCGATAGATGGACAGCAGTTGGAATAAAACTTAAAGGTAAAGAGCAGTTCTAGGCATGCAATTGCATTGTGAAATAAACGTTGTGGAATCGATCAGAAAAGGCTGATCATTTAGCATATAAGTATTGGTGTGTACTGCAAGGTTCTGGAATCATCAAAATGATAAGAAATTTGGCCCAGTCCTGGTAAAGTTACAAGCACTGTTCACAGAATGATGTTTATGTATCTATATCTATCCAGTCTGAATAGATATAATAGTTTACCACACATATCAATTAGTAGGCGGTTTCCCGGCAAAAATTGTATCATCACGTATTAGTCAAAACATATTCTTTCACATGATTGGTAATAAGAGCTTCCATTTCATTTTTTGAGAAGGGGGCATTTCCAAAACGGGTCTATACCTGTAAGTCAAGTGTACATTTTTTAATAACAGTCAAGAGGAGAGGGCATGGGAAGGAAAAGTATTGTCGATACTATTTCACCCCTAATTTCGTTTAGGTGAAACAAGACATCGACATGAAAGTTCCCATCTCTAAAAATATAATTTTTCTAAAGAAATCATGTAGACCAACTTAAAAGAACAACATTTTGGAGAAAAAAGTGAATCCTTTTGATTGCTTGTAGAATGATCGATTGGTCCATTAATTTTTTTAGAAATTGTGAAAAAGCCTCGATCAATAAATCATGCGACTGTCACATTCCCCTTAAACTGAAGCAATCACACCTCTATCTTTCTCTCTACTTGGGGACAAATAATCATGATGAATTATTCAAAATGCAGTCGGACAAATCAATCTTGTTTCATGTTCTGGATCATTAGAGGTGACAGAATGAGCGTATATCGAAATCAATCCCTAATCAAGTGTTAAATCGAGGAGGCGCGATGGCTCAGTGGTAGAGCAGTGGTCTCGTAAACGGGAGGTTCCGAGTTCGAAAACAAGTCAATGCGCTCGTGCCCTTTGGCACTTATTCTCATTAACAAGTCCTCGGAGAGGACTTGAAGCCGCAGGTCCCCTGGTTGTTAACTTTACTAGCATATACATGCTTTCTAAGCAGTCAGGTAACACAATCATCGTCCTCATCATCGTCATCATCTTGCCTAAAAATGAACAACTTCGTTTAAAAATTTCATTTCGCATAATTGATTATGGAAATAAAGAAATTGACCCATACACTCTAATCTTGTCAAAACATCACGATTTTACTACCATCGTGATGTCACGTCTTTTGGCAAGACATTAATCCACGTTTGCCACTCTCCACCCAGGTGTAAATGGGTAACTGCCAATCGCAGGGGGGGGGGTATAATTGCCTAAGGCGCTCAGGAAGAACATGCATTGAGGCTGATGAGGCTACCGTGGATAAGCACAATCCAATTATTATGATTATCCTCATTATTGTCATTATCATTTTTATCATTATTATTATTAATAATGATGTTGTTGTTGTTGTTATGTTGGACGTTGCTTGTGCTTCTCGCAAGGAACATGATCGTGTCATCATTCAGGAAAAAATATCTAGTGCCAGTAACATTTTCTTTAAAAGTTGAGTTGTAGTCAGGTCACAAATTTTAACGGTTCATTCTGATATTTATTTGTATGCTTCTTATACATGTACCAACTCACTGACGAAGAGACAACTTCTATAACAGATAACCTTATGCAGACCTTGTGACAATATTTACATCGTTGAAGTGGTCATTACTATGAATTTCTAACAATATAAAACGACCTTCCATTAAAAATGATTTTATATAATCTTGTTATATGAATGTATACCTATGATATTAAATTCATGTCTCGAATAGGTACTTAGTTTCATCACGTAAGGCGAGATGTAGTCAATGCATACATGATACATCCCTCCGACTCTCTTCAACTGTTACAGTGGTGTTTGTGATGCTGGTAGCAAAATAGGCATCATTTTGATTTCGTTAATATCTACGGCTTCAGTAATGAAATGCATGCATAATCATGAAGATAATATTATTGGTGCGTGTTCTGCAAAGTAATTCAACGCATTTTTTTAACTGTGCGATTCCATTCCCACAAGGCGCGCCAAGAACCGTGACGCAGTGACGCAGCCGTGCGTCATAAAATGACACGCTCTTTGCAACAAGCACAAAGGATCGCTGGGGTCTATACGAGAATATCATGAGATGTTGCATTACGAAGATCTGCTAGTGAACATCGCAGAAAACCTTTCAGCAGATTCCGCGCTAAAACACGATAGGAACGTTTCGTCACCGAGTAGATGAAGACATTACACAGAGGATTGAGAAGGAGTGGCCAACACACCAACGCCCTGATGATGATCGAAACGTCATCAGTAACCATGGCAACGTATATTTGGCATATTGTGAAGGGTGCCCATGCCGCGACGTAGGTGCCCGTCACCAAAAGTGTCATGCGTATCGCTCTGTGGTTGACACTCTTCTTGGCCTTGTGGGGCCTGTCGTCCGTTAAGCCCGGCTCGTCGCTCCCGGCTACTTTGGAGACTCGAGTTGTGAGTTCCTGGACCTGAATACGTCTCACGTGTCTCCTGCTGATGCAGATGATCCGTGCGTACATGATGGCCAGAATGGGAATGAGAGACCAGATACATGCAGAAAAGATGAGCAGGGAATATACGATGAATTTCGGCTCGTTGAAGGACATGATGCACGCGCCGAGTCTCGTATATTGGACGATTCCCGCGCCGAACGGGTTTACGAATGTTATGATGAGAAGGAACAATGCCTCGACGATGCACGAACTTGTGGCGATGATGATAGCCTTTCGCCGATCCATGATGGCCATGTAGCGGAGCGGAGATGCTATACTAAAGAAGCGATCCAGATTGAGGAGCAGCAAACTAGCCGAGGATAGACCTGCGACGAGTGTCATACCAAAACCAAAGATCTTGCAGACGACATCTCCAAACGGCCAGTCACCAACGATGGCCGATGGCAAAGCGGGAAGGAGAACAACACCGAGTATGAGGTCGGCGAAGGACAGGCAGTTGTAGAAGACTTTACTAGCGTCGTTGATATCAGGTAGGCGGGGGATGACGAAGAGGTTTAACAGGTTGGTAGCGATGATTAGGACGGCGAAGATGAAGATGATCAGGCCTTGAAGAATGAAGATGAGACCGGTAACGTTGTCCTCCTCGTCGGGTCCAAGGGTGTCGTTCAGTGTCTCCATGACTGACTCAACCTGCAAAAGGGCAAATCACAACAAGAAGAACAATTTAATTAGCTGGATACGTTAAATATACATTCATCGAATGGTATTGGCTTCCTGTATTTCTAACCAACAACGCCACAGTTTTTAACGAATAAAAATGAATGACATCTGTGCGCTACAAAAGATGTTTTCACTGAGCTTTGTGTCAAAACATTCAGAAAATGTGACGCATATTTCACTTTATATCATCGTAGAAAAAAAACGACCGTGGTTAACCGCTTTATATCGGAAGGGAGTTTTACTGCGTCATTGATACACACTATGAACATGACGGACAAAGAAAGAGGACAAAATATACAGTTCCTCAGGTAGACAAAAGAACATCCCTTCCCTGCTATTAGGGACTTTTAGATTCGCACGAAGACAATGTGGATTGCTATGGTCGACGTCCTTTTAATGCACTGCCTTGAATGGACGTCACAAGTATCAGTCCACGCAAATCTAAAAGTCCCTATTATGTAAAAATGTGTAGAACAGGTGTCACATGCATATTCACCTGTTCTACACATTTTACATAATAGCAGTGAAGGGATGTTCTTTTGTCTACCACAGCAATTGTTGAGGGTAGAATGAGGAACTGTATATTTTGTCCTCTTTCTTTGTCCGTCATGTTCATAGTGACATGAATTGTTTGTGGATTACATTAAGGGACAGTTAGCAAATAATTACCGTTGGTGAAGCTGATGGGACAAACTATCACATCCGAGACGATCTGGATGAAGCTATATTTCCGAATTGAAGCTGAGGAAAGATAGCGTACATTCTGAACGCCGAGGAAGTGATAGTTTGCCATCGCCTGAAAACAAAAGGTCATTATTTGCTTTATATTCCACATTGGAAACATTTCACTTCTTCCGTAATTTTAGAGCAACAAGTCGTAAATTAACAGCTAGCAAACGGTGTACGATACGTACAGTACATGCAGTACTTACGTACATACATAATTATGCGCAACGTATACAATCTTCAGTGAAAGTGCGTTACATTGTATAGATGGTGCTTTGCACTATACTATCTACACAGTGTAACGAACTTTTCTTCTCCCATCAATGATGGGCGAACTTTCTTTCATCACGTGATTTACTTTTGACCAATCGTAAAGCAAGATTCTTAGTATGTGGACTATAATACGTTATATCCTATTAGAACGGCGCCGTGTAAATTTAGTCATTAATTATGATGCTATTTTTATGATTGGATTAAATTCACGGTTACCGTAAGGAATTTCTGGCCACAGTTACAAATTTCATTAATTTGTTAAGGTCGTCTAGGTAATTATGAACAGCGGAGAGAGATTAATGTAGGCCTACCCTGTAACCATCCCCACCCCCTTTTTTTTAAGGTTATTTGTAATTCGGGTAATGACAAAAATATATTCGGACGTAATTAACCAAACAAAAGTTACACATTTTGTTCAGAATTACAAACAAATTTCACCTGCAAAATAGTTTCATATATTTCTATTAGTGTACAGGGATGTACTTACTTTTGTTGGTACTCCTGTTTATAACTATGCTTCGTGCGTTTTTTGTGTTCGTATGGGATGAATATTTCATATCTAAAATACCTACCCTCTACAGGTATTACAGCATGACGATTTTATGTTATTGTTATTACTTTTAATACTATTTGTATTTTAATTCTACTTTGATACGACTACTACTATTACACAAATTCATATTAAAATATTCCACTTGTTTTAAAAGGTGTACTCACTATTGTTGGATACGGTAAATGGATAAATAATATTATCGTTTCTCTTTTATCATATGATCATAACTCGTATATCATTATGATATCAATGACATTTGTTGATCTCCTGAAAATAGTAAGATGATTTTTTTTGTCAAGCTCATGGAGTATCTGTCTCTCTCTCTCTGTCTGTCTGTCTCTCTCACTCCCCCCTCTCTGTCTCACACTTTCTCTCTCTCTCCCTCTCTCTCTCACTCCCTCTCTCTCTCTCTCTCTCACTCTCTTTCTCTCTCTACTTCTTCTCTCTTTCTCTCTCTCTCTACTTGTCCTCTCTCTCTCTCTCTCTTTCTCTCTATTTCGCTCTCACTATATTTCACCTCTCATCTAACTTGTTTTACCTCATATTCTTCTCTTCACCCCTTCTCATTCTTTCTTTCCTTTCTGTTTGCTCATCTTTGTGATTCATCTTCTATTTTTCTCATATGTCAGTTCACACTTTCTTCTCTGCCCTTTTCCTCTATCCTCCTCAAATTATGTTCATATTTTCAGCACCTCTGATTACTTTCCCCTCTGCTTTTATATCGATCTGTAATTGTGTATATACATACCCCTTTTCCACGCTCTTCTCCATATCATACTCTCTATATATTTCAATGTAAAATACCTTTTCTTCGCTCCTTCCTCTCTCTCTCTCTCTCTCTCTCCCCCTCTTCTTATATCTATATGATTTTTACCTTTATTTCAATTTTCTCTCTCTTTCGCCCCATACATCTCTCTCTCTCTGTCTCTCTTTCTCTGTCTCTCTCTCTCTTTCACCCCTCTCTCTCGCTCCCTGACTCTCTTCTTCTCTTTCTCTCTCTCGCTCACTGCATTCCTATATTCTTTTCTCTCTTCTTTCACCCTTACCATCCCTCTATCTCTCTAAAGAGCTACTTATTTCCATCCCTTTCCATTTTTACTTCATCTTTTTCGCTTTCCATTTTCTGTCACTTTATGCCTCCATATTTCTTTTCCCTTTTTTTTTTCGCTTTCTCCATTCTCGTTCTCCCTTCCAAGTCTATTTCTTGCTCCCCGTCTTCCATGTATTTCTCATTTCTATTCAATCTATATGACTTGTATCGTTATCAAAATAAATTAAAACGGATGGTTTGTAGCTTTGAATCGGCTTTGCTTGGAATCGAAATAATCTAGATATGTCAATAGTACGCCCCTCTCTTTTAAATGTTGCTGCGTGCGGTTCGCTGGTATTCATTACGTCGGTCGAAAGCAAAAGCAATACGGATGAGAAAAAAAAGACAGGGTTTGGAGGGAGAAAAAATACATACTTGCTATTGAAAGCTGATATTTACATCGTAATGATCCGATTACATTCTGACGTTGAGCCGATCCAAAACAAACAAAATGCTTAAAGGTCGCTTTCCGAAAGCACATACTCTGGCACGAAAATGAACCCTCATCCATCAAGCATCTATTAGCGTTAAGTTTTAATCAAATACGGACTGCTTGGTGGATCGCATTCAATTATGACTTGTTTTATATTCACGTTAAAACATGACTATGCTGTGCTCCTTCCAATGTTATTCATGATTGATTGAATGTTTAAATTGAAAGGGACAAATTGAAACATTTGTGAATATTCCATATGCCGAAGCCTATCGATTTACCACACTTATGAATAAGGAAGAAATGAAAAGTGCTGTCATTATCTCAGATAGAATCAGTTTCCTTTTCTCATTTTAATGCTTACTTCTTTGTTGTAGCATCGGCTTATTGGGAATTTAAAGCATATGATTAAATGCTCCACTATGCACCCCCCCCCCCCCCCCCTTGTATAGCAGTGACCTGTCTGTCCTGTGCACCTCCTGCATCCTGGTCAGCCCGCTGAATTTCGGGACGAGATAGAAATAAACCTCTCAAAAGAGGTTAGGACACTCAAGTTTGATTGAATATACTCTCTCTTGTCATGACCATCGCTATTTTGAGTATGATTAGGAAGTGTGTTTATTCCTCTTTGAAATGATACCCCATTTGTTTATGAGATTTCAATCATGGAAAGTGCATTACACATATTTTGCATGAAAATTTTGTTCAATCGTTGTCAGCTTAATCACTTCATCGTCCGAATATGTGTTGGCATTGCTACTACGGTATTCTTCCAAACTGACATAACATAATGAAAAAAGCTCGTAAATAGTTTTCATTTCTTTACCAAAACTAAACTATTTCTTTAATAGTTATAATTATAAAGAGCATTTTCCATATACATTTTGGAGTGCGCTTTGCAATTACATTAACAGAAGAGGAGAGTTTTGAGATATTTGTTAGGGTTTTTAACAGAATTAAATCAAACGAAAACCTTTCCAGTCGTGATCGCAGTGATACACCTTGTCATGACAATTTATCCATCAGTTTAAGTATGATCACAATCGCTTTTAGCTGTCTCCTAAATCATCGAATTCATGTTCCGTTGCATTTAATCAATACATGACGTCGGTGTATAGAAAATTGAATAATTAAAACCGATCATCTGCCTTGCGTATCTATGACGACGCTCTTATCATAATTGATTCCTAATTCCCGACTGAATCGTTGAAGTTCATCATTGAAGCATTAATAATGCAGCTTCAGTAGCAATTTGTATATGTCATATTTTGTTCCCTCCCCATTTACTACGTCAATATATTTTTGTTGTTGTTTTTGCTTTTCTGTTTGTCTGTTTGTTTATTTTGTTGCAAGATAAGGTATCGTTCTGATAGAACAATATGGCGTTAGATAACAGGAGACGAATGACAATTCTATTTATTGCATTGTGTATATCCAAATCCAAGTGAACGGTACCAACATGGAGCAAGTAGAGGAGTATATTTACTAAGGGCAACGTTTCTCTCTACAAGACAAAAATCAAGATAACGAAATAAGAAGAAAAGTCAAAGCTGGATGGCAAGCCTTTGGTAGATACAGCACCATCATGAAAGGCAAACTTCCATTATGCCTGAAAAAGAAAGTATATAACCAGTGCATCATCCCAGCAATCTCATACGCTGCAGAAACATGGACACTAACAGCAAAAATGGAAAGAAAGCTAGCAGCATCTCAACACAACATGGAAAGAAGTATTCTAAGCATCACATACAAAGACAGAAAAACGAACAAATGGATCAGGGAACAGACAAAAGTCCAGGACATCCTTGAAACAGTGAAAAGAAGGAAATGGAATTGGGCGGGCCACATCAGCCGTAGGAATGACAATCGCTGGAGCTCAGCAATTACTCACTGGACACCATATGAGGGAAAACGAAACAGGGGACGTCAAAGAAAAAGATGGCGAGACGAGCTGCAACAGTACTGGGGAGAGACAAATTCGCACCAACAGGCGCTGAACAGAGGCATTTGGAGACATCATGCTGAGGCCTTCATCCTGCAGTGGATCGAAAATGGCTGATAAAGTAAAGTAAAAGTAAAAGTAAAGTAAAGTATATCGGTATGATGTGTTACAAGAAACCTAATATGACACCTTAGACATGTTAGGTGATAATGGAAAAATAAGAGGGAAAAAAAGAAAACAAAATCAATTAGCGATTGACATTCAAGATCAATCAAATTGGCAATTCACAGTTTTCTTGGTTCAGGTTATCTTCATTTCATTAGCGTACGATTGATGTTGGTTCAAAAATAGTTTTCTTCGATACATCTTATTTTGTTTACATGTTTGTTGAGGTAGTTGTATCCCATCAATAATGAGCATTTGAATATAATTGAAGAACGAAAGATGTGTATGGATAAAGTTTTGAATAGTTGGGTACACGTGGATGAAAAGGTACAAGAAAGCAATGAAACAACAGTTGCCCGACCACCAGTTGGTAAGGTAAGTTAGACCTTTTCATTTTAATATCCTTTTTCTTCCCATTAAATCCCAAACGTTAATACTGACCTGTTTCAATGTGGTTGGTTGTTCTGATTTTTTCGTCTTCAATACAAACCAACTTCAAGTGTTTTTTTCCTATGACATATTTCAAAGAAAAATGAAAACAGTGAAAAATAAAAGACCAACGGAACTTTAAAAGATACCGCCATTCCCATTCCCTTTCTCTACCATTACTTCCTTAGTTTTCAAATCCTTTCTTTGACGCCATCCGCGGTTTTCCTGTTTGCCTACTAATCACCTGTTTGCCTGACCTAATCATAAACTGTGGTCAGGAGAAGGTTACCATTATTGATGGTAACTTTGCCATCGATGGTAATTTCCATGGAAACCTTGAATTTATCGGCTGATGTTACCATGGTAGTTAATATTGATGGCAAAGTAACCATCAAGGGTACGTTTTACGCAACGGGGGTCACTAAATGTGAGAAATTTGCTAGTAGAAAAGTCCCCCTAAAGATAGCCCTCTTTAAATGCCCTTATCTTTGTAACATGACTAAAAAAGTACCTACCAAACTTTCAAGTCACGTGTCCCTACCAATACGCCAGTGGTCCCATTTACTCATTTCTGTGTGCAGTGAAAGTGACGTTTTAGCAAGACTAACTGGGTCAATTTCTTCTTATTTCGGTGATTCTAAAACCTCACAGTACCCACAAAATTATAATAATACATAATTAACCTTTTGCCTTTTCAACCTGACAGTTTCTTTCACAATGTGATTGCGTGACTAGAACTCAATTTTATCTTTTAGAAAAGGGTTATCAACCTCACTGGCTAGAAATATTTGTTGTCATGAGGAGTGAAATAGATAATTCATGATGCAGTACAATATAACAGGTGAATTTCGAAAAGCTGCTGTACTGTTTTTAAAGTGGACAGATGTTTTGAAAGGGAACGCCCGAACTAATATTGATCGGTTTGAACTTTGATTTGATAAAGAGAATTGAACAGTAGTGACCCGTATTGGGTAAACCATGGATACAGTTAGTTTGTTTCTTTGTTTGTATGCTTTTTTAATCTTAAAAATATACTGTGCACCTGGTTAGCAAGGCGAAATAAATATTGTAAAGTGCTATATTGAACTGAATAGAATTTAATTTATTTTCTTCTTCAACATACAAATCAAATTACATTTTAGCGAAACAACAATATATGAAATTCTAAACATTATAATCATTTTTTATTTAAAACTGCGATTGTTTCTTCATTTCAAGAAGGAAATAACAGAAATACATTCATAGGCGTCTTACAAATTAATAACTTCCGTATAGTTCATAAATCAGAATCATAAATGTGAACAAAATGAAAGAGAAATTCGTTGGTAGTAATTCTCCGGTGAATGATCTTCAATCGGAATGCTCGAATTTTTGTTTCTAAAGTAGTAGTAGTCTTGAATGCTTTAACAAAATATTCTTGCCATTGAATACAATTCTCTGGACTTAAATTAAAATCATCTTCCCATTTTCTTTAATGGTTTGTCTTTTCAAAACTCAAGGATATTTGTGTCACAAATACCAAATAACAAAATTTGGTAGGTTTCTTTTTGGACAAAAATGTACTACGTTTGTTATCTTCAAAGCTAGGATTACAAATTCTTTGGGTAAAAACTTTCTTTCAAGTTGACCTGATTGCGTAAACAATAGCACTATAATAAAATGAGTTAAATTCAGTTAAAAATCATGTTGAACGTCTGAAATGTTTTGAAGCTACCATCTTCTTTCAAAATATCGTGTATGTATAATGTATTTCACTCCTGAATCATACCATTTTCTATCAAATTTAATTCTACCGTCTACTTTGATGGCAGAGTTATTCCATATACGTTGTAAACACAATATCCATATCTATATCGTTAAGACATCCAACCAGAATTGAATTATTGAAAAGGAATGTATATCTCCCGCCTGAAAGTTACAGCTAAAAATAATTTCTCCTCCATAATGTTTGATTTGGCTTGGACAAAAAGTCTTCCAAATACCTCTATGTTGTTTATCCCAAACTCTTTTTACCCACGCATCTTTTAGTGCATTGTAAAAGCTCTTAAGATGGGTCATATTTAACCCCCATCTTTATTTCTATTGAACATAACATTTCTCTTGTTCCGATCTGTTTTTCCACTCCATAAAAAAAATAAAGCACATCCTTTGCAATGTGACAAAAAAACTATCTGGTAGATCTGGCAGATTACTAAAGAAATACATGAATTTAGGTATAACTAGTGATTTAATTACTGTAATTTTCTCAAGTAAGGTCAAGTTTCGACAGTTCCACACCTTAAAAAGTGTTTTAACTTCCCTTATCTTAGCCTCAGAATTAATAGATAAAGCACATCCTTTGCAATGTGACAAAAAACTATCTGGTAGATCTGGCAGATTACTAAAGAAATAAATGAATTTAGGTATAACTAGTGATTTAATTACTGTAACTTTCTCAAGTAAGGTCAAGTTTCGACAGTTCCACACCTTAAAAAGTGTTTTAACTTCCCCTATCTTAGCCTCAGAATTAAAGATAAAGTTGAGTACTGGTAAAAAAAAGAAAATTATTTCTCACAGAATCAAACGAAACTTACACTGAATGTTCAAGATTACAAATAAATGACATGTGCCAAACAATTTTGGAAGAAAATGTATACTGGCTGAGTAATGAGCATAGAAAGACAAGGAATCAAGGTAGTACCAACCCCGACACCATGCGTGTTGTCCCATACATAGCTTTCTGTGTATGTGCTTGTTACTTTACCAAGACTCGGTCAAATTTATTATGATTTTGATGACTCCAGAACCTTGCAGTGCACACCAATACTTACATGCTACATGATCAACTGTTTCTGATCCTTTCCACACCTTTTCTTTCACAATGCAATCGCATTACCAGTACTAAAGTTTATCTTTAATAGATTACATATCTGATAAACAATTAACTGGAATATATATACCGAAATAATTGATAACATTACCGACCATTCGATATTCAAATGATTACATAGTATACCTGTAAAATTTCCCATCTCACAATTTTACTCTTATTATTTGAGTATAATGATAAAATATCAAAGCAATTCGAGAGGTAAAGTTCAGTGGCTGGAAGATAAATAAGAGTTATATCTTTGTATTGACTTATACGCACTTCATTGCCTTTGAATTTAAAACCCTCTTTATGAGTGGTCTGTCTCAACATGATACCTAGAATTTCAGCGCCGATTAAAAACAAGTAGGGGTAAAGAGGACATCCTTGCCTGACCCCCTTTGTAGAGTGAAAATTGATGGCGAGTATCCATTATTTATGACAAAACTGTCAATATCGGTATCAAGTTAATCATGGATTTGAATGTACACCCAAATCCAAATTTGGTTAAACATACATCTAAAAAATTGCATTCTATCGATCAAAGGCTTTCTCAAAATCAATCGAGAAAACTATACCCCCTATTGAATATTTTTGGCCCAAATCAATTGAGTCTATAACAAATAAATATCCTACCTATCATTATATCTACCTTTAAGATATCCAGTCAGAAAAAAAAATTGTATATAAATATCTAATAATTATCACTACCATAATTATTATGATATCACTTTAGTATCATCATCATCACTGAGCATCATTGCTAATATCATTTGTGTTGTTGTTATTGTTATTATTACGTCGATGAGTATGAATAATGTTATCATTATGCTTAAGGAAATGAAAGTCGATATTTAATACCTAGTAACCATTATTTCTGTAGATAAAAGTGCGTTCAATCTAAGAAGAAAAGATGTAAAGAAAGGATATGAAATGCGTTAAAAGTGATTGTCAAATGAAAATGAAAGAAAATTTGTTTTCGCTGACTTTGCTAGATTTATCACACGCAAGCCATATTCCATGTGCTTCATGCATCAAAATTAATGTACTTCGTGGATAATCAATTTTTGTTTTCTTTTAAAACAAATATATTGAGTTTAACCGGATTGTGGTTCTTATAAGAAGACCTTATCGTTAAGACATCCAATCAGAATTTATTTATTGAATTGGAATGTATATCTTCCGCCTGAAAGTTACAGCTATAAAAAACAATTTCTTCCCCATAATGTTTCATTTGGCATTGACACAATTTTTTTTCTTTCAGAACAAATCATTTTGTTTCTTGTTTTTTATTTTGTTTTTGCTTTGTACTTGTTTTTTTAATTATTAAATTAAATAATTACTAAATAGTTATGCGTCCATCGAATATCAAGTGTTTGGCTGTTGAATTTCAAATGTTTCTTTGAGCATCAGTGGGCTTCGGAACGACATATTCTAACATCATGTTAAATCTTTCTCTTCATGTTGATTTTTTCGCTTCGGGTTGCCATGGTGAATTCTTGAAAGCTTTATATGTAGGCAAAAAATGGCGGGAAAACTATTCGCGCAGTGAAGTGTTTTGTTTTAATACAGGAGGGTCCTATACCGATCACGCATCTATGTAAATACACGTACAAACAAAGTCCCTGGTAGTCGTGTTGCGCGTGGCTTGAGAATAGGTCAGTCCATACATCAGATGCGGAATAATTCGGCCGAGGTGGGGGGGGGGGGGGGGCAGGAAGGATGGCGTATATACCTGAGTTGCTCTCACGCCATGAAGGTTGTCAAATTTTAATTTTATTTGTATTGAAGTTTCAGGGGGCTGGGCCTGGGTGTATGCCGGCTCCACCCTAAATATACAGCGCCTAGAGAAACAAAGTATTAGGCGCGTTATAAATGTGATCTGTTATTATTATTATAACTGTATAGGCCACCTAATTGTTCGGGGGTGATTGTCCATGCGAATCGTTTTCAGACAGTTCGGTTATGCGACAATTCGTCATACCAATAAACCCTTCCTTCTTACTTCATAATCACCACCACCCTTTGGATTTTCACATTACCACGATCGCAACTGTATTCTGAAAATATACTTGAGGGCAAATTCAATTTCCTTTTGTATACATCCCATAGAAAACACGATCAGATTAAGTAATGTGTTAGTGTAATATTCGCATATTTTAATGGGTGACGTACAAGCCGCTTGAAAATGCCTCTGGCTAATTTTTCGAAAATAGTTTCGATCGTGTTCAATAAACATAGGCGAATCTTTTTTAATTTTCGGATGATTTTTTTTCTATATTAACAAAATCAAAAATTCCTATTAAACATATCTTGACTTCAAGCTAATAGAAATCGCCAGATTCTTATACTGCAGCCTTTACGTTTGAATTTTGTTTATAGTTAATTACCACTCTTTATATACAGACCTTGAGGCATTTATGTTTAGAATTGCGAACCAGCAGAACATTAAAAAACAACATTGCAATACAGAAGTTTGTATGGAATGTATAGGAAATTTCAATCAGCAGAATGTCTTGAAACGTAATAAAACCGCCTTCAATCCCTCTGAAATATTCATGTTATCAGAAGAAAAAAAAATTGTTTAGCAATACGGGGGAAAGACTTATATTTCTTCATGCAATATGACAGATATGGCGAGACGTTCCCAATTGTATGTGCAAATATTGAAGTGGTATATCTATCTCGATACTCACTAACTTGAATAACAATTTGGGGTTGCTCTAAATTTGTAGATGGGTTCTTGATAAGTTTTCCCCATTTCTTTAGCTCGACATTCAGTAATATCGTTGTCTGTTTGAAGAACAATATACAAACACCTGAAATTGAATAAAACGAAGCTGTTAAATGCGTTCAAGCGATGGAGCTGGCATGGAACTGTGAATATATATATTTGTTTGGTCTCGTTCCATATACATTAAGATTGTAACGGAAAACTTACGAATTTATTTTGTGTATCTCGTCTGTCTGTCTAGAAAGTTAGTTGGTGCAATCGCAAAGTATCTTCAAAACACAGTGGAGATTCATGGCTATACTTTTTCCCTCCCATTTTCGCATTAACAAATGCACATGACATAGGAAACTTGAACCAATGAACTTCCAAGAAAGTCCATCAGAAAAACGAATTATTCGTGAAGTGCATGGGGGATAGTCAATCGATAATCGGTATCATAATTTGCTTTGGTCATTAAGAATTGGCGCCGATCAATTATTGTATGCACTAGAATGAGTGACGTTTACAGATACGAAATCAATAGCGGACTGGTTCTGACTCTATGCGAACAAGGAAAGGAATCGATTTATTAAAGTGAAGGGCAATTAATTGTTTATTTAACAACAATAATGATCAAAGAAAATACGAGCTGGGAATATGGGGTCAGAGAAATTCAATATACAAGGAGTTCAAGGCTATACATCATCTTTTTTCATTTCTCTGCTCCTGTAATTTAAAGGCGGATCCAGGATTCTGTGAAAACGGGAGGGGGGAAATTCTTTATTAAAAAGTCTGACAAGCCCCCAAAATTATGACTATGATAACAATGATACTAATATTATTAATAATGAATAGTAATCATTGTAATCATAATTAATAATTAATGATAACAATGATAATATTAAAAGGCTAATAATAATAATCAAGAATGATAACGATGTTGTCAATAATGATGAGGATGATAATAATCTATAATAAAGATGACAGCAATAATACTACTACTAATAATGATAATAACATTAACAGTAACGACAACAGTAATTATAATAATGCAACTTGTCTCAATTTTTTTCAGATGACCATATGGTCTCAAATTTAAAAGAGGGCACACTAATTAGGGGGCAATTACCACTCCCCAACCCCACCCCCTCCTCATCCGCTACCTATCAAACCTCGGTAATTAATAGGTAAAGGAAATCGATCGTCAGTGGTAGTTGAGCAATGTTTAAGACACCTAATCAATTTTCTTGCCAGTTCCGCCTTTCCTTTAAAGGAGGGAAAAATTGATTACACAAATCCAAGCAAAGGTTTGTGTACATTAGCCTTCGTATCATCACTTGATAATGCATGAAAACTAATCCCGTCGTCCACATATTCCACAAACTTTGCCTGCTCCGGCGTGTGATATTACAAAATATGAGAACCGATGAAAATGATAGTATTACACATTTTTATTCTATATGAACTACCTGCCAACCCAACAAATATATCTCGCCATTCTAAATCTTTAATTTCATCTAACTCAGAAAGTTGTATTAAAGCCTGCCATATCCTTTGAACACTCCCGCAAGATAAAAATAAATGTTTGCATGTTTCTATTTCCTGCTTACAAAACGAACATAAATTATCACCAACAAAACCAAATCTATGAAGATGCTCATTAGTATATATGGCTCCATGCAATAATTTAAATTGAAATTCTCGTTGTTTTCTAATGAGTATAGTAATTCTTGGTCTAACAAATATTTCTTTTAATTCTTTATCTATAAAATCATAATCATTTTGCCCATCCCTTACCAGCAAATCATACGTTTGCTGCAGTGCTTTCATAAAATAATCATAAATTGTTCTTGAACCCACATCCAAAAACTGTATTTTTTTACCTGAAATATGGAAATAAGTTTTAAAGCTTATAAAATCAACCTCGAGGAATTGTATTAACCCTGAATCATCCTTCCATAACCTGAGTATCGCATCATAAATATCAATAATCATAAGCAAATTATTACCTTTCATACCGAGGTTCATAAAATATTTAAAAGACTTAACATGGCCTTTCTCAACCAAGTGATTCAGTTGAACAATCCCTCTTTCAAACAAGTATCTATCAAATATACTTTTTCCATTTATACATATATTCCGATTATTAAAAATAATTGGATTAATATAACCCTCCAAATATCTTAAATTACTTGTCTCTTGCCATGCTTGCAACATTTCCATATAGTATGGTGGAATATCTAAAAACGAGTTTAATCTTTTTAAAATCATAATCACATAAAAAATAAATCTACCACCCACAAACTGTAAGCAATGATCAAAAAACAATTTCCATCCCCCAAAATTTTTCTCCATATAAAAGACGTTTTATCCACATTATGCGCTGTATTTTAACGGACATTTCAAAATTAATCATTCTTAATCCTCCAAAGTCATAATCCTGATATATTATTGCCCGTTTAATTCTTTCTTTCCCCCTCCATATAAATTCAGATGACATTTTTGCAACTTCTTTGTATACCCAATGAGGGACAATAACGAGAGATGAAATATAATTTAATTTTGAAAGATATATATGTATATAAACACACACACACGCACACACGCACGCACACACACACACACACACACACGCATATAGTGTGTGCTTTGGGCTTAACATATATCAGCCCCATTTATTTCAAGGATATTCCACATATTACACTCGAAGAGAAAGAGTCTACTGAGCTCTGAAAATGTTTAACACGAACCCCAACTACCCTGACAATACAAGTAATAACAATATCACCAAAGGTAAATACATTTCATTTCACACTGACCTCATTAGATGCATTTTTCACATGTCTAGCTACAGCTGAAGTAGTATGATAACATGTACATTATTTTAGAAGACACAGGCCTCTCTAATGACTCATGTATCCCAGAAACTTTCAGTGTACAATTATCCATTAAACTCACCTGTGCGGTATTATGGTCTCGAATATCTCAAGAATCCTAGACAATTTCAGTATATGTATACCCATCAACCTCACCTGGGCGGCATGGGTGGAGAGTAGTAAATGTAAATACGGTGTCTTGCCAATTGACATTAGTGTCGTGGCAGCATGGCTTTCAAACATCCAATTTATTTTTGGGGGGATAACCTGTTTAGTACCCCGTTGCATAAAACTTAGCTAATACATTGATGGTAAATTTACCATTAGTGGTAACTTCCATGGAATCCTTGATTTAATTGGTTGTTAAGTAATCTTGTCGTGGTATCTAATATTGATATCAAAGATACCATTACTGCCCAGGTACCAATTTACATCACCTGGGTGGAGGGTGGTTAATGTATTAGTATATCTTGTCAAAGGGCATTGGCGCCGCGCCACGCATTCACGGAATTTCCTCTGACCGCTATACTTACCTCACCTGGGTCATGAGTGGCAAATGTAGACTAATGCCTTACCAAGGGACATTAGTGCCGTGACAGGGATTCGATCCACATACCATGTTATACACTGTCAAGGGATTTATCCACTTGGCCACCACACCTCTGAGCAAAGCCAGGAAGTGGCTTGAGTATGACAATTGAAGACGAAATTCACCTTGACCATGGAAAAATACAGGTCGATAGAAAATTATTGCTGACCGCACACCATTCATACTGGTCAATCCACTATATTGACGTTTTTTATATCTGTATATGAACACAATGCATCGACCCTAGTGTATTTCATCTGTTCTTTCTTAATTTCAGATGGAGGAAAAAATGTAATTCACTGACAATAAAATGAGATAATTAAGTTCTTGTTCATTGTTGTACTCTTGGGATATTAATCAACAGACTATTGCATATTTTATTGACATTTGTTATATTGCCATCAGAATGATCTTTCTAAGGTTTTAAAATCGCCCCTGTTGATAAAAAATCTACACACGCCTCCTAAATAATCCGAAGGCACGAAAGGTGAACGAAAGCTTTACAGAAATGGTGATAGCTATCATTTTCTAAATTCACATCGTTCTTGGAGAGGCTTTAAACGTCTGAATTGTATTTCAAAAGATGCTCTTGACGTAGGCTCAAAAATGATTTTCATCTACAACTTGTCGGGAGGATTTATTTTTAGGGCTAAATTTATCACTTATTGTTCTTCAAATTGGCAACAATAATATTTTTCTTTTGTTTGTACATTGTAAATGTCTCAGAAAAAAATATACATGGTCAAGAAGGTTGTTGAAAAATTGAAAAAAGGAACAATTTCGATCGAAAAACAATGATTTTAAATCTCTCAACGTGTTGCCAATTTAAGATTTTTGTTTTTGTTTTAATTCCTGACGTCAAAATGCAATATATTCATGAAACATATATTATATTCAGTGTGTGCAGAATTTCCCCCCTTTCTACTCATGCATCTAGCATAATGTGTAGGGATCTGAATCAAAAGATATGGTGCCCAACCACAACATATGAAATGGCTGTCTCGATCAGAAACTTTTGTTTTATGAATAGAAATTTAAAATCGATGTTTTCTTAGACATTAAAATGAATAAATTGATTTTAAAAAAAGTTACGCAGGTGCAGGCGCAAGTACATGACGTTGCATATATATTCCCAATTAAATACTGATAGAAAAATACAGTATATCATTGCAGTTTTACCCCTTTTTTGTTTGTTTATCGGAGAACCTTCTGAACGTAATGTTTTGTAAAGTTGCACCGATGAAAGTATCACGAGATATTTGAATAAGAGATGATATAGCATATAGGTTTAAACTGCTTCACACTCACCCTAGATTTCAACTTGGAATAAAAAAATTATAACCAAAGTGTTTGTCCGCTTCAATAACAATAGAAAAAAGTAAATTATCAGATTTTAATAACGACCAACTGATCACTTTCATTCCATTTAGATTTCTTTGGAGCAATCTCTAATACTACGTTCGGTCAGCAAGAAATTCTCGTTATATATAGTTCAAGGGTATCGTTTATTGAAAGAAAAGTAGAATGATGATTATTCCGAAGCAGCCGAAAGGAAATTGAATCCTTTATATCTGTGAGTAATATGAAAATTGAAGAGCAAGCGGAATACGACATATTAAAGATAATGTTTAGACAAGATGATTTATACGATTTGACCTTTAAAGGTATTAATCTACTCCTAAACAGATTCTAAACAAAATACTGGATTTAGCTCATGCTGCAATCATTATTATAAACATTTAGGTCAGTCAGGAATCCTATGACTTTCACAAGCCGATCGCCAGTCTGATTATCAAGATAATTTTGATTGGACATCAAAATTTCAAAAATCGTTTTCACGCCGGTTTTTTATAACAATACAGTCTCGTGGGGAAATTGAGTATGGTAAAACCGGTCACTAAAAGATTTTTATTTGTTGAGGTACTTCATGATCATTTTGAAGAGCAATTTGTTTAGGTCTTCAATATTACAACATAACACAGAAACTGATAATACGTACGGCCATGCATCTCAGATTTAACATTGTTAAAGGAATTAATTTACTTCTAGTGAAATTCCCTTGCCCCGTTAAAATTGTTATAATATATGTTACAAGTTTTGTCTTTTCTTTGCTGTTGTCGAAGAAATTGGAACATACATTTTGTATTTCATTATGATGTAGTTTCTTTGCTTGAAAATCTTTATATTCTCTGTTTGCTTAGTCTACTCTTTAGTCGGCAACTATCACATGACAGTCACGGAATTAACAATTTCCCAAAGATACCCTTCTTCGCAACAAAACAAATATCAGGACCATGGCTTCCACTTTCAAGGAAATTTCCCTATTTATTGGAAAAAATAAGGAATTTCGCAAGTGTGAAGGAGATTTTAAAGTAAATTGATAAATTCAAGGATATTAGGAAATTCAAAGATATCAAAGAAAACTCTCGAAAAATCAAAAGGAATCTTAAGGAAGTACGGGAAAAAGCAAAACTTTTTCCTTCATATCATTTGTTAAGCTTATAAGGAATGTTTCATCTATTTCTTCTTTGATAATTGTAAAGTTTTGATCGATCGCTCGCTAGCAAAATTTGAAACTAAAACTCGATGTTTTAGTGTAACGAAGATCCGATGACGTTAGCCGGATAATTTGGTGTTTTATTTCAAGAAATTTTATTTAGACGAGAGGAAAAACTGATCAGGCCAAGATGAATTGTGAAATCGAAAGCCATATAGCCTAACCGGGACTGTAGAGTAAGCATGATAGATGTATTACTTCGGACTGTCATAATTTGACGTGTAAGGCATGATCACCGATGATGGTCCAAGTTAACTCTTTGAATGCCAGCTGTGGGATTTCTGTGCAGAGTTTGGCGGGAAGTGCCAGGTTGGCGCGGCAAGTGTTAACGACTTCTCACGTCGTGAAGTTGAGACTCATCATTCTTTAGAAACTGGCGTGATTGTATTGACTTCGGAAGTCCATACATTTGTATTACCGATCGAATTTATTTGTCATCTGCATCAGTGCTTCAGATTGATTTCCCTATATCCGCACGATCATGCGGGATAAATCAATAGTAGATGTGAAAATGCTCAAAATGACTTTGGAAATATCGTTTTTTATTTTCTTTGCCGATATTATTATCGGCTTCCTGCTGATATTGTGACATATCTCTGTACAATGCTCGTAAATAGGAGGACACTGATTTGAATTATGCATTTGAAAGAATTTTCATTCTGCACTTTTCGTGTGCTTAGAAAAGACAATTACAATCAGCAATAATGAAAACGTATAAAGGCTATTACTCTTAATACTGTACGACACGAAATAGCTGCTGCACGAAATATAGTTGCTGCAATTGTTCAGTATGGCTTACTATGTTCCATCGGGTGTTCACGTCTTCGGGTTACACGAACTTTCGTGAATCAGCGAGCCATAATTCCCTAAGGATCGGACATACAAATTGTTAAGTACACCCCTCTTATCGTTAAAGTGTCGGGTCCAGTTTACCCGACACTTTCTGAAATAATTACAAGAAATCTACGAAAAGTCGCGTCTCTACCCGAAATGTTGTAATACGAGACAAATAATCACAAAGACTATAGGACAGGGAAAGACACGTGGTCATTGTCTTATTTCACGAGTAAATTTCATAAATGTACATGTAAAAAGATTTGCCTTATTTCTAGGACTGTCGTAGAAGGAAATATGATTATATGCATTCAGTGTACCCGGCCTTTCGTGAATATAGGGGCAGGATTTTACGAAATGTAAAGTGTTACCTGCAGGGGTGTCGATTTGTATCCGTGGTTGGGGGGGATGATAGGTGCCAAAATATTTTCGGCAATGGATCAAAGCAACCAAGAGGTAGAAGAGTGTGGCAGGTTGCACCCCCTCCCTCAGTTCCAAGTTATTAACTTTTTCAAGTCACCCTCAATAAAGAAAACATTTCAGAGAATATAAGAGTGGTAATAAAATTAATAACATGCTAAATGTTAGTCCTGACTCTTGCCTGCAGTGTAGGCCTACCAGACTGATATCATCTATTTTTAAACGAAATTTAGACATGAATATTGATGTCTCCAAACAACATTCATCGTGAAAAACTCATTCCAATATTCTGTGTAAGGAGCTCTAAAAAAAATATAGTTCTCATCTTTTGGTTCTTCATTTGACTCTCATCTTTCTTTAATTAAACCAACTGAATCCTCTCTGCGGAAAACTCAATTCAATAAAACAGAATATCACTGATGCAAAATTTGGTTCTCAAAATGACAGAAAATGTCCACTCCTGATCTCATACAAACTGTCCGTTTCTTAAAAACATAAAATAAAAACTTACGTTCCAACTACCAAACAACAAACTTCCATTATCTCCTTCTTCACCCAGATATACTTATCATACCAGATACGCTCTAAAAATATAAGCATAATATTTCCTTTAAGGCCCTGACCAGAGCACTATTTTTTTCAAAAACTATAACGGGTCTTAGAAGGTGCATTATTATTGGAAGGGTGTTATAAACAAAACTTCAAACTTAATAACATTCTAACCTTCAAAAACACCTTAACTATGTTATGCCTGTTACGTTTGAATACAATACAACGGCCTACATCAGCTTTTCAATAAAACAAAAATAAATTGTGACATAATAATCTTTCTCCAAAATATCGTATTCTGTTGTATTGCTTGTTTATGCACATACAAAGAGCCTATTTTCAAGAGGCACTAGATCCATGTGTGTAACTTAAGAAAAAAACTCTTTGTTTACCCGAATTTGTTCAGGTGTCTATGGAAAATTGTTATTAAAAGATGCATGTGTTCATAATTTCTCTCGTAATTTAGATTAATAATTTTGTTCAAGGTAAATAGAGGAAAATGTATATCATTATCTCCATTTGCTATCAAAAGATTTTGCTCCTTTCGGAAAATAGCTCTTCAAATGTTTTACATGTAGAGATATAAATAAACAAAGAAATGGATGAAATCAATAAAACAAAATAGATACTGAGTATGAATCAGGGAACAAACTGACAGTTTCGTCTCCTACATGCTGCCATTTGGACAAAATCGTTTTTTCTCTTCAATGATACAATATTGTATTACTTTACTTGCATTATGAAGGAAAAAACGCATCATCAACCTCACATAGCTTTAAAAATCACTTCAGATTGAACTGGCCAAAAGTCGTGTGATATTCTTGCTCAGATGCTTTCCTTTACCTTTAAGAGTTTTTTATATTGAGGAATTGGTTGATAATTTTTCTTGGCAATAATGCCCATATGGGGCCCATGTTTCAGAGAATATGGGACCCATGTGGGTCCCATATGGGCTTGCTACCTGGATTATTATCCTCTCTGTCTCTCATTATCTCTCTCTCCCACCCTCTACTTCTTTTTTGCACTTTTGTGCTTCGCGCTTGACATTTAGCTCGTTGCTTTTTAACGCTGCGGCTTTGCATTTGGCGCACTGCATTTCTATGATGCTGTTGATTGAATAAATTGAATAAATTGATCAATTCCTGATGAAGCCGTATGAGCGAGAATTCAATTTATTCTTGTCTCATATACGGTTGTCTCATTTATTTCGTTTTCTATTTATATATGTATGTATTATGAAAATGAGATAGCAAAATGTATATATTGATGGTCATCTTGCGAGTAATAACCATCAACTACTCTCATCCGGCTCTCATCATTATATTTTCTCTTTTTTTTTTTTGATGGTGAATTATTGGGGAGGGGATGATTGTACAGGCCACCCCCCCCCTCCCCACCTGAAATATTTGGGGGATATATCCCCCCCCCCATCTCCCCGGGATCGACACCCATGGTTACCTGACAACCCGAGCCGACGCGAAAACCCGAGGGAACAGTAAGCCCTTCATTATTACGATTCAATGTGCAATTACTGGAGAGTAATGGCTCTAGAACAACCATAACCAGGGTGCCGGGCAAAAATACATTTTTGCAACAGTAAGCATTCATGAAATATCATGCCATGATGAGCGGACACAAAGGGGTTACAGAAATAAGGTGTATAAATTGGAAGGGATGGATGATGAAAATTAGAGAAGCATAGATTGATTGAAAGAGAGGGGAGTTAAGAACATTACTTGAACTGTATAAAATCCTCGAGACATCAGAGGGGATAATTTCCCTGTCTTTGCATAAAAAGCCATCGACAGTTGGGTTGAATCCCACTTAAGAGGCACTTTGAATCCAAGATAAAGTACCCTAAATTTTTTCTTTTATCATTTGTTTTAAATATAGGCCTATAACCTGAATAATTTCCTTACATTTGTATGATTATATCCTGTCCTTCGTATCGAGATAGGTTTCTTATTAACGACTTTCTCACCTGTGCTCATAGTCGTCTTCTTGTGCCATTTTCGAATTCCATAACTTTCTTCGCTTTGCTTTTTACATTTCTTTTGCCGATTATGTTCTAAATAATGAGATAACCCTATAGGGGCGGGGGCGGGGTGTCAGAAAGTTTTTTTAAATTGTGGTATCGTTTTACATATTCCTAAATCAGTCTTGTTATAGTGACTATTGAAATATGGTTTTGTTTGCTGAATTATTTATTCAAAGTGTTTTGGAAAATAAGAGATCCGAAAGAAAAAAAAAATGGTAATGTTGGTCTCCCTCTTTATGGTGTAACGCACTAAAAATATATTTTTAAGAAAGTAAATTTATGTTTTGGCATAATAACCAATGGTGTAATTCGCTAAATCGTTTATTTAAACTTTTTCAAACATATTGCAATATATATATTATGTACATGCAATAAAACGGGTTACTACACTAAAATGCTTAAACCCAAACGTTGTTATTCTCAGGTACTGGCATTTGAAAGTTTGGAAATTCCTTGAAATCACAACACGTTAAAAAAAAAAAAAAAATGAATTTGGTTTGGAAACATAATGTAATCAAACCATAATAATAATGAGGAATTTTATTTGGGTGACATTTAGCCGAAATTTCAAACCCCGTTTCACATGGGTTCGTAGCACTGTATCGCCCAAATATATTTTGATGTGATTTAATTACTAGAATAGTCTGACATGTAACCAGACTTCCTACTGCTAATATTAGATTTCTTTCAATGCCTTTCCACGAGCATTGCATTCATGATTGTTAAGGAATTTCATGATACACCATTACTTATGCATGGACGTTGAAAAAATACTAATACGTGCATAATGTAACACCCAACACTCACGAAGCACGTAATTCCAATAATTCTAAGATGATTTGATCACATTCATACCAATGCTGTACGGTTGATAGGGGAATTGATTCGGGGAGAAAGTGGTGATGGAGGTGGAGGTCAATATTATTTGGAAATCTTTTCTTTATCTTCCCCTTTTCACTCGCTTTATTTCGTCAAATGTGTGGGGTCCGATGTCTGATGTTTTTTTATGAATACAAATTAAAGTTATTTTAAATACCGTGATACCTAAAAATTTGCTCAAAGATCAAATGGTATGAGGTGTTCTTTGTGTTTAGGAAATTTTGAACATCACCATTATCTAGCTATACCACGTAGAATATTAGAAATGGGGGTGCCCAAGCTACATGTATGAGCTTTTCACCACAATTTCCCCACGTTTTCTCCTTAATAGCTCATCATCATGAATTACCAAAGTATGAATCAGTTGCTTAGTTAAACACTTTTGAGTTTCATTTTGACCTAAAGATTTATCATTATGATTGCAGCATCAGGCTAAATCAAGGATTGTTTTTAGAATCTGAGGCAAACATACCCAATCCCTTTAATGGGGTTTTTGTGTCGGCCTAGCAGACATTTACCTTAAAATTATCAGAGCATCATTATTTTGAATTAGTTTTTGAAAACAATAATTACCTTTAGGCGATATTGCTCCAGAGGCCATATGTTGTAAACGATATCGTAGAATTCCAGTTCCACTATGTAGACTAAGACAGCTCAGGTTCACGGCAATGTAGAAATTAAAGATTTTACATTCCACAATCCCATGTAGGAATGAAAATCGTCTTATACAAAGTGTCGAAGATGATTAGTCCAGGGATTTCATCGTAAATTCAGCTGTAAGAAAAATGAAGTGTTGCTTCAAACTCGGACATGATCTGTATGGAAACGCTTAACATCATTACAACATTAGTCGTCAGTACCGTTTGCGATCGAGCGCTTTTATCGCGAAGTTGTAATGGAGGGAAACTATTGTAATTATTCGTAGACGATCTTTTTTGGCGTCGCTTGAAAGATCCTATTATGATGATCAATCATGCTGTTACCTGGTCGAAATCTTGAGGGCTTGCATCGGGATGTTTCACAATTTAATCATGTTTCAAGTCCAAATTGAATAATTTTATTCCAAATTCTCGAATGGGAATGAAAATACATGTAGTTTGTGAACGCTTTACCTCGAAGTTTTAATGGAGGCCAACTGTTGTGATTTATATTCGTTGACGATCTTTGCGACGCTTGAGTTCAATTGCACGATCCTCTTCTGTTTTGCAATCATGTTGTTACCTGGTCGAAATCTTGAGTGCGTGCACCGAGATGTTTCACAATTTAATAATGTTTCAAGTCCAAATTGAATATTATCATTCAGAATTCTCGGATGGGAAAGAAGTTAATTTGTCGACGCTTTTACCACGAGGTAAATGTAGGCCAACTATTGTGATTATTCGTTGACGATGTTTACAACGCTTGAGTTCAATTGAAACATCCTTTTCTGTTCGTCAATCATGTTACCTGGCCTAAATCTTGCGTGCGTACACCAAGATGTTTCACAATTAATCATGTTTCGAGATGAGATTGAATATTATCATTCTGAATTCTCGGATGAGAAAGAAGTTAATTTGTGGACGCTTTTACCACGAGGTTGTTATGGAGGTCAACTATATTGTGATTATTCGAAGACGGTTTTTTGCGACGCTTGAATTCAATTGAAACATCCTCTTCTGTTCGTCAATCGTGTTTCTCGGTCGAAATCGTGAGTGCGTGCACCGATGTGTTAACAAAATTAATCATGTTTTTAAACAAGATTGAATATTGTCATTCTGAATTTTCGGATGCGAATGTAGTTAAAGTGGCTTCCCTTGTTGCTGTTCTGTTCCAATTTGATTTGCTAGCAATCAGGAGTACGTTCATGTGAGGTACTGCATTGTTCCCAATAATCAAATTCAAACATAGTTTTCAATCGGTTTTACTTCGGAATCCTTTCAGCGGCAAACACGAAATAGAACTAGTTTTCTGCATGTCCGCGTGAAAAACACTTCATCAGTTTATCCTGGATTCATCAACTGCGGCAAAAGTACGGAGGCTATTCACTTTATAAACTCTGCGGCGCAAAAGAGAAAGCAAAAGATTGCTCAGTTATTTTTAAAAGACAGATATTCGACGAGCAAAAGCGACCTGATATACGAGTCTTATGTCATTGTGTTGGCTTCGAGTACTAGATCACTTGAGCAAAGCGAATTTGATGCGATGCCCAGTTAGTGGTGGGGTGGTGTGGTGGTGGTGGGGGCGGGGGGGGGGGGTATTTGACGACGGTACGTCACGAGAGGGTGTTAGTAATGAGGTGAGAATTGTCAAATGAGGGGAGTTTATTGTCAAGAAGGTTCGGTATTTGAAGAGACAGTTGTTATTTTTAATTGATTCAACAACTTGAGGTACAGTTTAAAAGCGGTAAAGTTTGCGAGCGTCTGGAATTTCAGCACCCATGAAAGAAAAAATGAAAGGGAGGAAAATGGAGGAAGAGGGAGGAAGGGAGACACAGAGGGGTGGCGGGACGGTGAATAGGGATAGAGAGGGAGAAAGGGGGAGATGGGGGAGATTGGGAAGGGAACATTGAGAGAGAACTGGAGAAAGGGAGAGGAAGGGAGAGGTTAAACGATTTTAAACGGATCGCATCATCATGCCTCTCGTGCGGTACCTGCAATTAGTGTGATCGTTATTGTGAGAATGATAATGTGATTCAACTGTTAACGTCACGAAGCGTGCAAAGACCGCTTGTATAGACAGAATATTGAATTGATTTGCATCGCTCTTGCATGCGATACACAAGCCAGGGTAATATGCCGGTCACACCAATGAGGCTGACATTAGACCTATCAAAATTACATATCCCCGAATGACCAAGAGCCAAGGCCATTCGATTTGGTTTGGCGGTGTGACCGGGTCACCGGAGTGTTTAGAAAATATTTGAGTTTATTCAAATATTTATGATTACCAGTGGCGGATCCAGGGGGGGGTTGGGGGGGGGTTGCAACCCCCCCCCCTTGGGCGGCCCAAAAAAAAAAAAAAAAAAAAAAAGGGAAAAAAAAGAAAAAAAGAAAGAAAAAAAGAAAGAAAAAAGAACGCACGCTGGAGAGAAACCCTTTCAAGTGCAAATATTGTGAGAAGATATTCAACTCATCTGGTAACTTAACCAAACACATGATAACTCTGGATATAACTATGTATTAAACTGTTACTTGATTTAAAAAGACGTTATCATGCACTGCTTTTTATGGTCTCCATTGTGTTAATAGATGCCAGGAAAACATCACTTACGGGGTTCAAATAAACACCCCCCAAAAAATCGGATCGCCGCTTCGCGGCTCGTGGACGATGCTCCGCATCGTCATTATTTTGGTCAAACCCCCCCCTTAGCAAAAAGCTAGATCCGCCCCTGATTACGATAACGGAAGCATCACCTAAATCGCTTGCTTATAATTACACTAATTGATTGTCTACTGAACCCTCTAACATGTTTTTTTTCTCGGTTAATTTGTAATATTCTAATCATTTAGATAGACTTTGAGTGCTAAACCTGCCGTTTTCACAGACATAGGATGAACGCCTCTCACGGTAGAATGGTCGTTTGTAGAGGTGTTATTATCAAGGGGATGAGTGTCCGGACTATGAAATACAAGGTACGGGGTTCGAATCCCTGCCACAGCACTAACATACGTTGGAAAAGACATCAATCTGCACTTGCCACCCTCGACCCGGGTGTATTATGTGGGTATCTGGTAGGATTTATTCCTCGAATGCATTGAGCTACTGTCGCTGGAGTTTTTTTTTTAAAAGCCGGGGTTATAAAATTAAATTCCTTTCTAAGCGCAAAGATACTTGATATCATAAAGTGATATGCATAATAAAATATAGCGGTATATCATTGTAATATTTTCATTTCGCTTTTCTCCCCCTTTTATCATTTTGTATTAGTGACGTATCTGGGGCTGGGTGTAACGAGGGGAAAGGCCCGTGAAAACATCAGTCTGAGTCATTAATGATCCATGTACTTCAGCAAGAAATTCAGCTAATTCTGCCTTAACTTATGTACAAAATGTGTCAAGGAAATAAATGGTAGTATCTATATGTTCTTACTTACGATGGAGCATTAGTATTGAAAAAAATAATCTGAAAATTATGAGAAATAGAATTCACGGATTTGTTTCCCCCGCGCTCTTCGTTCCCTTTAGTTCCCGCTAATGTCAGAGTTCTGGTCATTTTTGCGATTTCACTCAAAAATGAGTGCAAGAGGTAAATACTTCAGGATGTCTTTCCAATTTAATCTTCGAATTTATCTTCAATTTAACCCTTTTGATAACGCTTCTGACAAAGATCACGCACACCCATCTCAAAGAAATGACGGCAAAGAGGGAGTTAATATTTCTCTTTTATTTTCCATCCCATTGTCCACTTGTAAGGAATTTACTTGATGGGCCGGAATATTTGATGAGCCCATCGTCTTTCAAGTAAAATAATAATTGCCGCGGTCACACTTCGACGTAAAGCTTAGCCGTAAGCCGCATGGACCTGGTAATCTTGATTGCTGTGACCTTTTAGACAGTGATTTTTGCCCATACGATAGAGTTCCAGAAGGGACAATTTTGTTTTAATGTGAATTTTTTTTTTATAACACATGCACGAGGGAGGGGGGGGGGGGCTCCCTCTACAAGTCATCCCAACCTATCCCGGTGGTCTCAAAGAGACCCCTACCTGTAAAGACACGGGGTCAATCTAAAGCAAAAACATAATTATTCACCTTCTTCGTTTAATTTTACCTTCTCCTTTTCACTCTCTATCTTCCTCTCTTTTTCTTCTCCTCTCTGATGTATAGTGAAATGTGGATAGAAAACCCTTCGACCCTATCTACCTATGAATTGTTTGTCAAGGGGTCAATCTTCCGCGTAGACGATGATATCTCATCTTGACCCTATCTCATATTTACCCCTGAATCCGCCTACTCTTTCATATCCGGGATTAAGACCCTTATGTCATTTACCGAAATTAAGAACACTATTTTATTTCCGGAATTAAATACGCACCCTTTTTCATTTTCTGTATTTAATATGAACCGTTTTTATTTTCGGAATAACGACCAATATTTCATTTATACAAATTACGAGCCCTATTTCATTCTCGGAATTTCAAACCTTCGGAATAATGAGCCCTATTTCATCTTCAGAATTACGAACCTTCGGAGTAACGGCCCTTTGGAAAAAATGAATCTTCGGAAATATGAAAAAAACGATATATAACCGACCCCGGCCTATTAGTATATTTGTAAAGCGCTTAGAGACATTTGTATTAAGCGCTTTATAAAACCTAAATATTATTTTTATTTGTATTATTATTAAATATCCACGTATGGTCCGTCTTTCAACTTGACTAGCCTCTTAATCACCCGTCAAAGGATGAAAGGGTCAGTTTGACCATTTGGCATCTTAAAGTTTTCGGTTGGATTGATCTGATAACGGACTCAAAGTACCGGCCTTTATACGAACACCTGATCAACTGGAAATATAACTTATTCCGTCTAAAACGGTTGTATAATTGGCATAAAGATTTTATGCATTATCGCTGCTTTTTTTATGAGAGTATTTCTTTGCCCCGGTTATTCTTTGATTTAAACACCCTTTGAGTGGCTTACTTTGAACCATCGGGTCATCGCGTCGGGTCAAGTTGCCGCGTTGCCCGACCTTCTGTGAAAACATACCCCTTTACTCACGAAATGTCAGGGGTTATGTTTGTGAAATAACCCCTTCTCATCTACAAATGGTACGTTTGACTATATTTGATTTGGCATCTTAATTTTTTCGGTTGGATTCTATACGATTAACTGATCAACTGGAAAGATTATGACTTATTCCGTTTAAAAAAAACACGTTTATAATTGGCATATGGTGCTTTTTAGTCTTGTCTGCTATTTTGTGATGAGAATATTAGTTTATTTCTTCAATCCCTTTTTGTCGCTTTCATGTAACCCCCTCTCTCTCTCTCTCTCTCTCTGTATCTGTCTGTCTCTCTGTTTCTCTCTCTCTCTTTCTTTATCCCCCCGATCCCCCCCTTCTCTCTCTTTCTTTTTCTGTCTCTCGCTTTTCTTCCTACTCAGATTTCTTTATCTGTCACTTTCCATAGTTTCCTTCTTCTCTGTCTCTTTCACTCGTCTCCCCTCTCCCGACATATTTATGGAACTCTTATTTGTTTATTTATGTACATCTGTCCAAACAACGTAAATAGTCAATTCTTTGCATTCATAAGTGGGATATTAATATTATACAATTAATGCTTCTACTGTTGGGGTAGGGCAACCATAGTGATTATGCAAATTAAGGAAAGACATATTCGCTAAAATATGGACAACATAACTCTCTCCTCCATCATTTTATAATAGTTCAACAAAACGAAAGACAAAGCTTTTGATTCGTTTTGTATTTATTCATTTCCGTTTCAATATGAACATATTTAAACATAAACAAAGTACGTATGAATTCAATAATGGCAACAAACATTGTAATAAGATTGTTTACAAGACAAAGTAGAAACATTGAAGAACTGAAAATGATAACGGAATATTGACCTAAATGTATACAATTGAAAGGGAGTGGCATGCAGAAGCAACGCTTGTACGGCGACAGCCCCTACGGCTTTTATATATTAAGCCAGACGTAATGATTACCGACACAACGTTTGAGTTGGCGAAATTATTTCATTGAAATACATATTTAGAATAAGATATATATTTTTTGATAATTCATATTTTTGCAACCCTCAGTAATATGCCAGAACATAATAAACATATGCGATTAATTTGACAATTTATAATTATTCAAATTTATTGTAAATCCCATCGTCGACTTGTATGGAATATCATGACACTCATTAATAATGAAAAATCTTCTCAGTAGCGCCAAACTTATTTGTAATACACATGTTTATGGTTGGAACTGTACGAAGGGAATAATCCGAGACTGAGACCTCCACTAATTAATGAGCGTAATGGACATAAGAACGCATTGAAAATATAGCACATTTGATTTGCTGAAACTATTTGGAGAGAAACTAGTTTCACATGAAGTCAATGTGAATTGTTTATTACACAATAATTGAGTTTCAGAGAAAGGTTAACAAACTTAGGAAAACCTGCGAAAATCGGAAACAAAAAAAGTATCTACGTTCATGTACATATGGAAATATGCGGTTGATTGTTAAAAGGAATATCAGCGTGATTAATTTACTTTCTTTCCTCATAACTCAGAAAGTGTTACATCTTCTATTATAATCGTATTCGAACGGTAACAAAACAGTTTTCAAATTTCCAAATTTTGTCTATTGAGCTTTTTTTTTAAAGATTTGTTTCGATATATTTATGTATGTTATATTCGTATTTGCTTAAAATATTATTTTAAAGAGATGCCTTATGTAAACTTAAAGAATTGAATTAACTTGAACTCTTTTTATCACTAATTAATTTGCTCTCCTCGTAACAAGACAGTGATCCGTGCACTGCGTCGCCAAATCACTCGTAGAGGGCCGAACCGTCTGCAGTCCTAGGGCGCGTAGGCGTCGAAGTGAGCTATGTTGTGGACGAGTTGAAGCGAGGTAAGCTGCGAGAAGAAGACCTCTTGCGTATCTAGGGAAACGGTTGCTATGATGTTGGCCATTGAGTCGGCCACGCGGAAATTGTAAAAGAGGAGACCGTGGGTTTGGTCAATGTTCACGATAGCTCCTCCATAATAAGGAGCGAACATACCTGGAGAAATACAAGATGATAACCAAAAAAAAAGTCATATTTAAGTGCAACAAACGGTTGAAGAAGTTACGGCGATCGCGGCATGTTGGCACATGAAATCAGCAAATTTTGCGAGCATTCAAGTCTGTATATCTAGAACATCATATGAAACAATGGTTTGATCATGGTTCAGGACTATAACGATTAAGTTGACAAGTTATACCTCAGTCACACCGCTATACCGACTTCAACCCGACTCCAAGCCAACCGATTCTTGGTCTGTTGTCGGTCATATGTATCATACATGAGGAACGAGTAGAGAGAAAAGGAGAGAGAGAAGGGGGAGAGAGAGGGACATTGAAAGAGAGAGGGACAGAGAGAGAGAGAGAGAGACAGAGAGACAGAGAGACAGAGCCAGAGACAGAGACAGAGACAGACAGACAGACAGATAAGGGGGAAGAGGGAGAAAGTATAATACAACTGGAACACAATTATGGGTGAATGACAAGGGCTATGGGGAGGGTTGCTTTGCAGTCAGATTCATACACTACTAGAATTCCTTAACCTGAAATCCACTCGAAGCCCTTTCATCTCTGGGCAAATGTTACCTGAGCAAATGGAACTGCATGGAGCTAACATCGGGTCATTGAAAGGAAATGTAAAAAGGGCAGGGAACCATTCTTACCCGATGACGCAATCTGGATGACCGGTTTGACGCTGCCCGTTACCGGATCGACTACAACCAAATACCAAGGTGGATACTCTTTAGGAAAGAGTCCGGGTGAAACTGCAAATAACTGTCCTGTATGGTGTGCATGAGAAAGCAAGAGAAAGATGCAGAGAGATGGGGGAAAAAAAAGAGGACAAGAGAGAAATAAGACAGAAAAAAGAGGGGAAAACAGGGCCATAGAGTGAGGTAGAGAGAGAGAGAGGGAGAGAATGAGGGAGAGAGAAAGAGAGAGAGAGAGAGAGATGAGGGAGAGAGAGAGAGAAAGAGATGAGAAGGGAGATCAACATGATTAGTATAATCGGTAAACAGTATTTCAAACAATCATCTGCATATTCTTTTGTCCGTGGCTAATATCAATCGAAACCAGAAATGTCAAACATTTTAAAGCATTAATTATACAACATTTTTGATATTATAATGTTCTGCTGTCATGGATATCATATTAACTGGTAAAATCTGAAAAATATCAATACTTGCAAAATGCAACAATGTCAGTAATTTCGATATTTTGTTTCAATGTTCTAGACTTTAGATGACCTCAATAACATACCTGTCTTTTCATAGGCCTGGATTGAATTGATGGTGTATTGAGATACATCCACTTCGGTAATGTTGGTGACATTCCTGGAATATAACAGAGTTATGACGTATGAAAATTTGATTAGACAGTACAATTTAACATTTAGGAGACTATGCCGGAATATCCTTCAAAATAATAGCGACATCTAGACAATCACACTCTAATTAATAACTTAAACAGGATGAAGTAGCATTCCTGCAAGGATGAATCGGAAAGTCGCCTTCCAAGTGTTCCCCTGAGCATGCTGTGTGTTTAATGCAAGGGTCACTCTGTGGCCTGGACCCACCCTCCTCAGAGGTCGCCAAATATCGACGTCGACTCGACGCCTAAGCCTGACCCTGACCTATTTGTTGTTGTAGTGAAGTCCTAACGTTCGTTTTTCTTCATTGGGTGAAGCTTTACTATACAAATTGATGAAATGTGTGAAGCTTTGACGAGTAATTTGTTTTTTCTGGTGATGTGACATCGAATCCAATCGGTCGCCTTGTTTGTTCAGGTGATGTGACATCGAAGCCACTACCGGTCGCGTCGAAAATATGTCGAAATCATGTCGAAATCGTGCGTTTCAAAACAACTATTTAATTTTTATTCCGGTCACTCATGCACTCGCAGAGTGATCGTCCTGAGGTCACCGAACTTTTCTCCAGCGAAACTGATTTCGAGATTTCACGAGATCGTTTTCGAGTAGTCTACTAGTCTCCTACACATAACTAGTTGCGTGAGTATTCGCAGTATACGTGCCTGAAAGGCCAGCCTCAAGTCTGGAAACGAGACTAGTAGCCTACGAGCTGTCGGTATTGTACCCAGCATGCGCAGCGCAGATCGTGCCAAGTTTTGGCCCCAAGTTTTTGCGAGGTGAGTTGAAAAAAAATAGAAAGTTCAGAGTTTTCCGATCATTTTGAGACGGTACTACTCCGACCCTGTTTTACGATTGATTATTAACGAAATCTGTGCATAAAACTTAGCCTATATTTTCGCGAGATTGACTGGTTGACTTGGTACTTATTGAGCAGTATGGAATTACTATCATGACTATAGACCATTGCAGTCATGGTCTACTATTATAAGTAAACATTGGTGGAGCTTGATTTCAAAACGTGAAGCTTGAAATATGTAATGGCCAATATGGTGAAACAGTGGTGAAGCTTGAACTATGCAAATGGCCAGTATGGTGAAACAGTGGTGAAGCTTCAGACCGGCCGAAAACTTACAAAAGTGAAGCCTCACCTATGGAAAACTGACACAAGTGAAGCCTCACCTATGTAAAACTGACAAAAGTGAAGCATCACCTATGCAAATAATTCAAAGGGTGAAGCCTGGACTAACACATTTGCTGATAAGAGTGATGCTTTGCCTTTGTTTTTTATAAAGCACATGAAGTGATGGTGAAACCCTGAGGTTACAAATAATTGGCTCAGGTGAAGAAAGGTGATGACCTGAGGAGGGGGGGTCCAGGCCACAGAGTGACGCCTGCATAAAGGGAGTGTATCATGGAAAATACTGGTTAACGCCGTCTACGTCTTCTTTTGGACAACTGCGCGTAAACGAATGGACTTGATTAACTGGGTCAGCGCGCACTAAACTCGGTCAGTGCGCGCTAGCGTTGGCGAAACAGACCGAAGTTTTCCTCACGCTGTGTTGCACGCACGCGAATGCTGCGGTCACGTCGTCCGTAGTCGTACTAAACCCGATTGGCCCCGGGTAGGGCCACGGGAAAGACACATAGTCTCGTCATGACACACTCCCTTTAACAAAGATATTCAGAAAAGAAAGAAATACAAAATGGCAGATTACCCCCACCGAACGATAATGCTCTATTTGAGACGATGCACAATCATGACTTAAAGCAGTTTGAATATAGAAAGATCTAGAATAGTGATCTGATATCCTACCAGGCTACCACTGAAAAAAAGTAATAAAGAAATGTCAAGGAGAAGAGGAGGGGGGGGGGGCGAGAAAAAGAGGGGGGAGTGTTCAGAAAGCTACACTTGCCATATTTATGCAAAGAAAATAACCTCCTGCCACGGATATTCATTTGGAAAAGAAAAAAATCTTACTTCGATGTAATGTTAAAGCTGTGTATCCTTGCGTTCAGTTTAGTCGGCGCGTTCTCATTGCCCATTAAGACGTAATACATTTGACGCTTGATGTCGACCGTCGCCCATAGAAAATTGAGGTAGAGATTCTCTGACCCAGGCTCGGTGAAGAGGTGAATGTGATTCCCCATGTAATCCAGGGTGCCGAACATCAATGTGAAGTATCCTGCCAACACGCAAGGATATTAGGGACTTTTAGATTTGCGTGGACTGATACGTGAAACGTCCATTCAAGGCAGTGCATTAAAAGGACGTCGATCGTAGCAATCCACGTTGTCGTTCGGCAAATCTAAAAGTCCCTATTAAACAAAATAGTGTTATGCGTCACATCATTCTCAAATGGCAAGACAAACAAAAAAACATTCCAAAAGCTATTATAAAAAGGAAAAAACACTACGAAGAGAGAATAATTTCTAAACACACCCGATGTAAACAGAGAAGACACTTTTTATTTTCATTACGTCAAACTCTAAACCGTATTTGTAAGTCTGTTTTCCATTGCCTAACGAGGTGGGGGAAGAATTCGAGGTGTAGCCCTGACAATAAAAAGGGCCGCAAATATGCAAACAACTGTCACCTCACATTAGGTAGCGGAGGGGGAGGGGGGGGGGAGGAGGAGAAGGGGGATATGTAATTTTGTAATATATTTTATGTTATATACTATATCAAAGTGCCAGTAATTTGGGCCTTCCCACAAATTGTAGAAACTGTAATATGTATTAAGTCAAGAGGCGTCACCCCCTATCAGCAAAAGTGTGCCAATGCAAAAGGGGATTGCTTAAAAAGCGCTGAACGTTGTACAACAAACTAAGGGGGAAAATAATTAAACTTTCCTCACAATAATTGATTCACCACATATCATACGCCATTTTGTTTAGGTCTTTATGTACAATGCACAATTAAAAATATGCAGGCATATACCTGAACTGTTTGCAGTCGGTTGGAGCTCAAACGTCAAGAAGTTCGTCCTTAGGTACGTATTCAAGGTAGCGATGTGGATGTCAGGTTCTAACCCCTCGATCTCGTACTCGCCAGCGATGTCCATGGCCTGCATGTCGATCCAGAGAATTTTGTTGGGACGAGCGTCTAGGTCCCCGTTGCGATGCTCGAGGAGGAACAGGTAGGGGATTTCCCGGGAGTAACAGGCGATCTGATCCAAGACGAATTTATCGGACTGTGCACTAAAATAGAAAAAGAGAGATGAAAAGGCTTGTTCAGATATGGCGCGGTAAACCGCCGCAAAATAAACCACCGCGTCTTTTTCTTCTTCTGTTAACGTGTTAATGAATGGCAACTGCGCGCAACAAAGGACTTGTGTAATAGTAATGTTATAGAAATGGAAAAGATATAGAAATATGAAGCGTATTACGCTTTACGTCATCGTGAAAAAAACGCCGCGGTTGGCGGAGTCATATCGGAACAATTAAGCCTTAAAGGAATCGTTCAACAATGGTAAATCTGAGATTGAAGCCCTAAAAAATCGCGCTTCAAAATGATTAAGAAGTTCCTAAAAAAAAAAGTAAATTTTTTTGAGTGACCGGTTTTACCATGCTCGTTTTCCCCGATAGACTGTAGTGTTAAGAAAACCGTTATGAAAACGCAAAATTTGGTTTCGATTTCCAATCATAAATATCTTGATAATTAGACAGGCGATTGGCTTGTAAAAGTCATGGGGCTCCTAACTGACCTACAGGTTTATAATTATCATTGCAGTTTGAGCTTAATCCAGGATTTTGTTTCAGAATCTGAGACAAATTTACTGGATCCCTTGAATGCGGTCAAGTTAGGTATGTATTACCGCCGCCACTAACGCCCTAACACCAGTTGCACACGAGGCGGCATTTGAATGGCGTAGGGATGCGTCAGCGTAAGTGATTGGTGCCCGGGTATTTGGCGCTTCACGTAAGGGTGACAATCGTGACATCATGATTGCAACTTGAACAGTGCCCACATTGCAATGAATTAAGGCCTAACTACGCAATCGAAATGACGCCTCCTGTGCAAGCTACATTATAAATGTAAATTAACGCCGACATAGATTAAAGCGTGACGAAGTATGGACAGATACGTCTAAATTTATGGAATCTAGATGATAACGACTCTGAAACACAACTTAAAGGTGAAATTCATAGAAAATCAGAAATATGTCAACTAACGTATCACTATAAACTGGTAAGCGAACAGATGGCCATCGTACAAGTTTTAGGTCAACTACATATCGGGTGATTTATAAAAATATAAATACAACCTCCTCCATAGCAGCTGGGATATACGAGAGATTCGCCGGAAAAATAACGATGTTTTAATGACGTCACTATATGGACCAATACTGCCCAAGCAGACGACATCCCATAAAGAATGAACATAATTGCAAAGCTATTATTTGTCAAATTATAATGAGTTTAGTGTATATTAATGTAATGGCATGACAAACCATTCAGAAGGGGATATGACCCGATTCTGATAACTAAAATATTTTGCTTGTAAATGCACAGGATAGGGTTTAATTAATAATCAAAGAAACCAGACTTTCAAATTGAAAAACCCCCGGAATGATATTAAGGACGGCATTTGTTCCCTCTTGAAACGCCGAACATACCGCGGTGTGTGCAGCTGAATATACAATGGCGTCTTATTTTGTTTACAAGCGACAGATTCCTTTATTTTTGTATCGCTGCATTTGTCATCAAAATAAAAACATGCACGGGGTTTAGAGTGAGGCAATAGATTATACATTTAGCCTGACGGTAGTGAAGTAAGAGAAAGAACTCAAGAGAAGATGAAAACACAGGCACTGAAAATGTGTGAGATGTCATGGGGTATCGTCTGCTTGTGCAAATCATGTCCATACTGTGATCTCACACATCTCAGCAGCGTTCGGAGAGCTCTTTATATTAGGTGCTATGCTGTATTTAAGCGTTTTGTAATTTATAATAATCATTACTTCGAATGCTTCCAAGCATTGAATTTTGATAACCTTGTCGAATCAAAGTTTCAACTTTGCAATAATGAAAATAAAGTTAGTTTTTAAAATCAATGAATATCTACTTTAAACAAATTGACAGGAAAAGAGGAAGCAATGGATGATACAGGGAAGGAGTGGTGGAGAAAAGGTGGAAGAAAGGGAAGACTGAACGAATAAGACCATCACAGTGACGAAGGAGGAGAATATTTGAAGGGAGGGGAGGAGGAGGAGAAGAAGAAGAAGAAGTAGAAATATAAGCAGATTCAAGAAGCAGATTCAAGAGGCAGTTTCAAGAACAAGAAGAAGTAGAAGAAAGAGAATAATTGTTTTGTTGAAGAAACTGATTTCCATGATGTGTTTTGATTTGCAGATACCATTACATAATTCAGTTGCCGATACGAATGTGCTAACTAATGTTAAAACCAGTGAGCACTATTGGTTTTCCAGAGGCGACATCTTGCGATGTTCGCCTGCTAATTTTGTGTGCCAGAATACCTCAGGTAATTATTGTTTCGACAGTATATCCAGCCAAGAAGTGAGTACAGCTTGGTGTGAATGTGGTTTCAGAATGATTTATGCAGACATGAAAATAATGGATGTTTTATTTTTTGTTCGAAACGAAATGGAGTTTCGCTCAATGACGGTGTGTCAGTGGGGTGTACGCGTGTCAAATAAATAGTCTTGTGTGCAGACCATTTGATATCAACTATATATTTGCCATGTATTTGACATGTTGCTAAGAATAAGCATATACAAATATTTAAGGGCATTATTTTCAGGGTTCATTGTAGCACTCGGGTATTTACAATTTACAAAAAAAAAAGTTGATTTGATGGTTTATTTATGGCCATATTGATAGACTTTCAATTAATGGTCAGATTAAGACTAGCTATTTGCACACTGAGGTTTTTGTGGGATCAACTGCACATGGTCTTATCGAGATCTGTTGTATGATATGACAATCGATGAGGTCATTAAAAGGGATTTCTGTATGGGTTTTAATATGAAAATTAGTGACTTGAAAATGTGACACAGTTGCTATGCATGTCAAGAGGAATTATTTGACCTTGTGTTGTCATTCAAAGAACTTGAATGTTGAAGAGGGTTTTGTAAAAATAATATAAGATGCCATTTTGGTCATTTAGTAGTTATATCTATATTTAAATCAGTTCTTAATTATTTATTCACGAGAACACGGATATTCAGGTAGATTTGCATTTTATGTTTTCGAGGTTACAAATATACTTGAAACTGATATGAATGAGTAAAGTTGACTCATGCATTTATGAATACATCATTTTGTTCTTTCAGATTGAATTAAACGTATATGATTCCAAGCGGGATTTGCTGACTGCATTTAATTGTCTTTTCTGTCGGCGATCCAACAATTCAATTTCTCACTGCTAACCTGGGATTCGATAGGAAAGATGACTGATAAAAGTAACCTGAAGTTGAAGCGAAGGGGTGCCAAGTCCAGATTCGTGAGATTCGGCAAGGCTATGGAGCTACTGATTTCTGAGGGCCGAAGTAGGGCGGAGACACAAAAATTCTTTGAGAGGTATGAGCAGGCATACCAAGAAGTGCAAGATGCTCATGACAAGTTTACCATGACCATCCAAGACGAGAAAGAGTATGATAAAGAAGACGCCTGGATGGAAGATGTTCAGAACGATTTCCTGAAGTTACAGTTCAAGTTCACTGACTATGACAAGCTTGCTTGGTATTGGTATTTTTTTTTTCCCGTATCACAAAATGAAAAAAAATACAAAGAAAATGCATTTAGGCTTACATAGTAAAATCAATGGTATAGTGAATGGCTGGATAACCCATTCAGCTTCAGTTTCTTGCTTGCCGAATCATAAACAATATCTGCATAATCAAAAAGTGGAAGAATTATTGAATTATATACCATCTTCAGATTGGATTCCGATATAAAATGTCGAAGACGAGCTAAAACAACTTACAACCTTACTTATTTTTCTACACATTTCGTCAATATGAATATCCCATGTTAACGTGGTATCAAGATGCATTCCAAGATATTTCACAGTATTACTTTGAACAATACGTTTACCACAGATATTTACATTTAAGGGATAATCGTTTCCGCAAAAGTACTGCGGTCAAGCTATCAATCTTGTTATTATATTTGACCTATTCTGTGAAAGGGGACTGTGTGTTTAGGTTACCCGTGTGACTTATCGGAGGTCGCACATTTGTAAATATGTAAAATAATTAGTATATACATTTCCCCGACATGACAAAGGTTATCATACAATAAGCAGGATTTTGTGTGTTTTAAGCCGGTGTGCCTTCTTTTCAAGGGAGAAACGTTTGATACATTTTCCCTCTTTAGTTGGATCGGTGGGGTTTCGGGGATCCACAGCAAATATGTGGTCACCTGTGGCTTTCCTGGTATTGCGTCTTGTCTCGCTAACAGAGACATATGTTGTTGTTTTTTGTAGTTTCGTTTGTGCTAGACATCGATGAAATTGTCATAGGTGTTGCAATAGTTGTTTTGGTGGACCAGCGCATAGTGTAGTCAGTGTTATTTGTTTGATGTTACAAAAGAAAAACTCCACAGGATTTGATTTTCATAGTAGGCCTACCGCGATAAAGTTGATATTCAATGGCTAGTTTCAATATCATTTCTTTGAACTGTCGAGGTTTGGGAAATCGTGAAAAAAGAAATGATGTTTTAGAATTTGTTAAGTCAAAGAAGTTTCAAATTTGTTGCTTGCAAGTTACACATTTTGTAGCTGAAGAAGAAGCTTCTATAAAACGATTTTGGGGAGATAATTGTTTTTTCAGCCATAAAGCGTCAAATGCCAGAGGTGTTGCTATTTTGTTTGGGGAAGGGGTGCAATTTAATGTAAATAAAATTGAGCGATCAAAAGAAGGGAATTTTGTTGCGTTAGACCTACAAATATATACATGTAGCTATGACTTAACATTAATATCCTTGTATGGTCGTAATCACGATAGTGTTAGATTTTATGCAGATATTGAAAGACTTGCTTTGGATTTTGATAATCCATTAACAATTTTATGCGTAGATTGGAACTTGGTCCAAGATTTTGATAAAGATACATATAATTATATTCATCTTTTTAGTCCTAATGCCAAGAAAAAAGTCGATCAAATGAAGAATGATTTAGATTTGATAGACCCATGGAGAGAATTAAATGTCCAGGAAAAAATGTTTACATGGCGTCAACCTACTCCCTTTAAGGCGGCTAGATTGGATTATATTTTGGTCTCCACTGAATTACTGTCACTCGTTAATAACATAGAGATTTTACCTGGGTACAGATCCGATCAACCCTTGGTCAAGCTATCTTTGAATTTAAATCATTGAAGGGTAGGTCGAGGTTACTGGAAATTCAATAATTCATTGTTAAGGGATGATAGTTATGTGGAAAAAATTAAAGATGTCATTCAACAAACGATTGAGACCTATTCAGTCCCATATAATAACAATTCAAGTAGATTTGAGGTAGAAGGACAAGATACACAATATGAATTTACTGTAAATGATCAGTTATTTTTTGATACGTTGTTGACCCTAATCAGAGGTGAAACAATTTTATACGCAGCCAGAAAGAAAAAAAGATTGGTAAATTTAGAATATGATTTAGAGAAAGAAATTATAGATTTGGAGAAAGTATTGATTTCAAAAATGGACAAAAGTAGAGCTTAAGTTATATTAAATGAAAAGAAAGTTCAGTTAGAATCATTAAGGAAAGAAAAAATGGAAGGAATAAAGATGAGGTCTACAATTAAATGGATGGAATTTGGCGAGAAACCATCGAAATATTTTTTGAATTTAGAAAAAAGAAATGCTTTGAATAAACGTATATGCAAATTGGTCACTACTGAAAACAAGGAGATAACATCGCAGGATGATATTATATCAGAAATTGTAATATTCTACTCTAAATTGTATGAAAATAATCCTGTTGTTGATGTAGACTTAAATACAATATTATATGATCCAGATATAAGTAAATTAACCACTTCAATATCACAGAAGCTCGAAGGAGAACTCTCAATTGATGAAGTTCATCAAGCACTTATAAATATGAAAAATAATAAATCACCTGGTCTAGATGGATACACCGTCGAATTTTTCAAACATTTTTGGAAAGAATTACACATATTTTTAGTGAGATATTTAAACTATGCATATTCATCCGGAATGTCCTATACACAGAAGTTATGAGTCATCTCTTTAATTCCCAAAGGAAAAAAGGATAGACATTATTTGAAAAATTGGAGACCCATATCTTTATTGAACGTGGTGTATAAATTAGGTTCCGCTTGTATAGCAAACAGATTAAAGAACGTACTTCCTTTTCTTATATATAAAAATCAGAAAGGCTTTTTGTCAGGGCGCTTCATTGGAGAGAATATCCGTTTGTTACATGATTTATTATTGTATACTGATATTAATGACATTCCTGGTTTATTGCTGCTTATAGATTTTGAAAAGCATTTGATTCTATTTCTCATGATTTTATTATAAAAGTATTGCACTTTTCAAAGTTTGGTCCCTCTATTGTAAAATGGGTTAATGTATTCTATGAAAATGCTCAATACTGTGTATTAATCAATGGACACCTGTCTCCAAGATTTTCAATAGAGCGAGGTTGTCGTCAAGGAGATCCCCTGTCAGCTCTTATCTTTCTATTATGCGCCGAAATACTAGGTCTTTTGTTTAGAAAATCTGATTCCATTGTTGGTTTGAGCCTACCTGATAGACAACTTTAAATTCAATATGCAGATGATACTCTTCTAACATTGAACGGGTCAGTAATGGAATTAAACAGTGCATTAAACATTTTAGATAAATATAATGCAATGTCTGGTTTAAAAGTTAATAAACAGAAGACACATGCGATTTGGATTGGAGGATTTAAAAACAAGAAAGATGGTGTTCTTTTGAATATAAATCTAAATTGGGTGTTTGATTATTATTTCAGATATTTAGGTTTAGACTTTTGTACGGATTTGCCCAAATTGGTAATTCACAATTATAATAAAAAAATTAAAGAAATCAAAAGTCAAATGACATCGTGGTTAAGGCGATACTTAACTGTTCTTGGAAGAATCACTGTCGTAAAATCATTGTTGGTATCCAAATTAAACTACCTTATTTTGTCCCTCCCTAATCCTGGTGAAAATCTTTTGAAAGATATAAATGCTCACTTTTATAGATTTATATGGTGGGGGGGGGGGGAGAAACCTGATAAAATAAGTAGAAATCAAATGTCACAAAGTTATTCAGACGGAGGGGTTAAAATGATTGATATATACACACATTGCCAATCATTAAAAATTTCCTAGATTAAGAGATTGGTAATTGGCTCAATAGATAGCAATATCCTCTGTCTTTTGCAATCTTTTTTTACCTGAACTGCAATATTTAAAATTATATATGGGAAACAATTATTTTCGGGAACTGGCAGGTAAAACAAAGAACCTTTTTTGGAAAGAAATGTTCATGGCTTATAGTACGCTCTTGTCCATGCATTATGATAACATTTCTTGCCAACCCTTATGGAATAATGAGTACATTAAAATAGGCAACAGCTCAATATACAATAACAAATTGTGTCAAAAGGGAGTTCGTTTTGTCAATGACCTTTTTTTTTTCTCTCTAGAACATTTTCAAGAAAAGTATAACGTTCAAATAAATTTTCTTTTTTATCGTGGATTATGCGATGTAATTAGACAAATTAAACTACCTTATTTTGTCCCTCCCTAATCCTGGTGAAAATCTTTTGAAAAATATGAATGCTCACTTTTATAGATTTATATGGTGGGGGGGGGGAGAGAAACCTGATAAAATAAGTAGAAATCAAATGTCACAAAGTTATTCAGACGGAGGGGTTAAAATGATTGATATATACACACATTGCCAATCATTAAAAATTTCCTAGATTAAGAGATTGGTAATTGGCTCAATAGATAGCAATATCCTCAGTCTTTTGCAATCTTTTTTTACCTGAACTGCAATATTTAAAATTATATATGGGAAACAATTATTTTCGGGAACTGGCAGGTAAAACAAAGAACCTTTTTTGGAAAGAAATGTTCATGGCTTATAGTACGCTCTTGTCCATGCATTATGATAACATTTCTTGCCAACCCTTATGGAATAATGAGTACATTAAAATAGGCAACAGCTCAATATACAATAACAAATTGTGTCAAAAGGGAGTTCGTTTTGTCAATGACCTTTTTTTTTCTCTCTGGAACATTTTCAAGAAAAGTATAATGTTCAAATAAATTTTCTTTTTTATCGTGGATTATGCGATGTAATTAGACAAGGGTTTAACAATTGTACTATTTGTAACATGGTGCCACAACCTCTTTTCCCAAATACAATGGTATTTGTTATGAAACGTATTAAAGGATGTTCACATATCTAAGCAGTTTTATTAAAGAGAAGAAAAGGACTATGTAAAAGTTTTCTTAAATGGAAATGCATTTTCGACCTGAATGATAAGAGTTGGGAAGCATATTGTTCTATTGGATTTAATTGTACCATTGATGTGGGTTTACGATGGTTTCAGTTTAAAATTTTGCAACGCATATTATATATACGAACGATCTACTGTTTAAAATGAATTTAGTCCCAAGAAAAGAATATACATTTTGTAATGAACAGATTGAAACAGTTATACATCTGCTATGTGATTGTACGCATGTTAAACATATTTGGGATAGGTTAGAGCACTGGATTTATACTGGAACCGGAAATAAATTAACATTTTCATTACAAGATAAATTATTTGGTTTAAGAGGTTCAAATAATTATGCATTCAATTGTATACTGATTGTGGTGCGACAGATGGTGTATACTTGCAAAATAAAGAAACAATTGCCCGACTTTGATAATATTAGAGTTTCGATTATAAATTACTTAAAAAACGAAAAGTATATTGCAAATTCGAATTGTAGAAATAATAAATTCACAAGAAAATGGTTTCAATTCAGGAATTTGTAGAAATATTTTGTCTGTATTCTTTTTTTCTTTCCATGAATATCAGAAATGAATTATTGATTTGTTAGTTTTCTGTTAACTCAACAGTTCAACAATACTTGTATCTTGAGAAGCCAATTTTATTTATGTTATTAATGTAAATTACCTTGAATATATATTCAACAATATCCACACTTTAATGAGATAAATATAGCACAGTATCATCTGCATATAGATGCAATTTACAATGTTTAATTTAGATGCTGCTTGTAAGTATCGGCTTGGATGGTGATGTAGATATTCAGTAGACTTGCGGGTGCACCATGTGAGAGAGAGAGGGAGGATTGAATGAGGAGTCCTAAAAAGGACTCTCGGTAATCTTTCTTGAGGGTTTGTAGTCCTGAAAAGGACTGTTGGTGTAGTCTTGAATAGACTGTTGGTTATCTTTCTTAGCTTATAGTTCTAAGGAGAACTATAGCGCTTGGAGAGGATGAGTGGCGGGAGTGGCTTGACGTTTCGAACAGGTTGACTTTCCGTCGTCAATTCCACATGAAGATTTATTTTTCGAAAGTTTAACTTCTTTCAAAACATTTTCTTCTAATATTACTCCAAAATTAAATGCAAATACACTATGACACTCTTGATCAAAAACAGATCTATGTGTGATTGGAACTGTAGATGCTAAAAGTATTCCAACGTTCGCAAAGTATATATTCATTAAAATGTTCAATTCTTTTCAAACATTTTTTCTCTATCGGTTTGAAATATATTTTTGTTACTATTATTGCAAGTTAATAATGATTTTAACACCTTCCAGGTGACACCAGCATTTAATTTAAATTTTAATAATTGTTCAGAGTATTATTTCTTCTTCCTTTTCCTAATTTCAAAAGTAACTTTGTTTCTTAATTTTCTGTATTCATTCATCTTTTTTTCATTTTTATTTTTCCAAGCTTTTTATTTTGATTTATCCCTTTCTCTGATCAATTTAGAAAATATCTGAATTCATCCATGGGGACCTTTTATTCCTTTTTTTCCTGCTTCTGATGTAAGCATAATTATGATGATTAACAACATTCATAAGAAACCTTGCCAATGTATTGACTGCTTCACTGACACAGGTACAATCAAGGATTTCATGCCATGGCTGATCTTACCTAAATCTTCTAAATAGGATTCTAATAATTTTCGATAATTGATTACTCGGGAGGAGTTTTCATTTTTCGACTTCCATAATTAATAACTCAAAGAATGATCACTCATTCCAACATGTATAGCACCGTGTGTTTTTATTGTCTCAGTTGAGTTTGTTAACATAATGAGTGTCATTGAGTTGGCTGTAATCCTAGTATAATACGTTTTGTTAATCTGTTGCAGTGAATATAAGTTATGTGTTTCATCCAGACGTTTTAATTAATAAGAGGACCCTGCTATTTTTAATGAACTAAAATTTGTGTCCCCCATAACAATCACAAAGTAATTAAAACGATCAAGGAATGATAATAATTGTTCATACTGTTTGGCGGTCTTTACCAAGTAAGAATATTATTGGATTTGAAAATTTCGGTCGAATCAGAAGTGGTATAATTTCTAAGGAATTTGATACGTCACATTTGATAACTTCTAAAGACAACGAACTATGTATATACACGGCCACTCCACCACCGTGTCTGTTTCTATCTTTACGAATAAGGTGAAATATATCGATATTAAGTACCATGTCGAGAACAGATTCATCCAAAAAAGTTTAATTTAATGCTACATATGAATTTTATTACTCTGTAAAAAATGATTTGATTTCATCTATATTACGGAGAAGGCTACGAATATTTAGATGTGCAAATTTGAGGCCTTTGCTTTTCAAACAATCAATACATGAAAGATTTGTTGTTTCCATCAAACGTTTGGGATTACAGTCATTCGTATCACCTTGAACATCAATTATAAAAATCATAGTTAAGATCAGGAAAGGGTAAGTATTTCGAACATTGCCGATTACAGAAATGCTTGGTTGGATAAATATCGTGATAAAGGCGACAATAGAGAAACTTTTGTTTATTATGCGTTTTATAAATATTGTATTATTATTATTATAAACTAAATTTAAAGGACGGAGTGAAACGAACAGTATAGATAGTTTAGAAAGAAAAATAAGTAAACATCGTCATTCAATAGATACACTTTCATTCGAACTTACGTTGGTGACACGGTCCCGTATTGCACGTTCGGTCCCATGCCGAAGTAAAGTCCCAATCTCGAATTGATCACTCCAGTATTGAAATCGATATTCACCAATCTGCTCCCTACCGTCTGCAATGGATCCCACATGATGCCGTACAACGAGCCCGAAGGCGCCTTCGGCTTGGCGTCGGCGACATGGACTTCGTTCACGGTGGTCATTTTGGTGATGGGTTTTCGGTGCAAGCTCATGGCTCTCTTGAGGCTTACTGGAATAGTATCGCGAACGTCCTTGTCAAGATTCTGATGTATAATATAACATAATAAAGGAAACAAAGAAACTGGCTAAGGTAAAGAATAATCTTCTCTAGAGATAAGATGAAGCGCTACATTGTTGTATCAATCGGGGTAATAATAATTAGTGCGCCTCGGAATAGAATTTCTAGATAGACGGCGTTATATAAATGCCTAGTATCAATATTATTATTATTATTGTAGCAGTGCTCTGAAATTGTTTGGATTTACAGGACTACTTATTATAAAGGTTATTGGCTGCTTATTATAAAGGTTACTGGCTGCTTATTATAAAGGTTACTGGCTGAAGGTTAGGCGAAAGAATGAAAAACAAGTTTTCCTATTTTCTTCATGTTTTCAAAACACGATCGCAACCACTTTTGAAAAGTCAACTTAAAGCAATATCAAAAGCCCTGTCCAACACCCTTTGAAATAAGCGAACATTACAATGACGCAATACGTCATGCGCACATGAATTCTCCGAGATATACAATAGGGTATTGATTTTCCCTTGAGTTAATTTTTTTGAAAGTAATTGCGATCGCGTTTCAGTACATTGATAATTTTCGGTATGAAAATATGTTGCATTATCACACGTCTGACCACGCCCCCACCCCCTCAGTTGACATTTTGTAGTGAGGTTCGTTACGACGAGTACGTCTTTATCTTATGCCCATTGCACACGAGGCGTTCTTTCGATTACGTTATTACATACGCAAGACTCTGAAGGCATTATACATGCACCATTAAATCAACGCATTATTTGTTATCTTCATTTTGCATTTACTTTGTTCAGAATTTCACACGGCGTGTTAAAGGTGTCGGAACTTGTCAATGACGCAGTCATGCGTCAATAAATGACGCCTCATGTGCATCAGGTATTACAGCGTACAGCCTATTGTCGGGTACGTGTTTCAACTTATTCCTTTTCGGGATATTGACTGGTCAGTTACCTCTTCGTCGTCGAAGACCAACGTCGACTTAGAAGCCTTGATAGCGATGTCTGAACACTGGTAGAATACCTCCTCTCCTGACTTGTGGCTGACATAGCGCATGCGTAGAACGCAGTGGTCACATGACATGTTCGGCATGGCCTTCAGTTGGCAAGGGGAATAGTTTAGAGAGATAGGGGGGGGGGGGTTCAGAGCAAGAGATAAAGAAGAAAACAGCGATTGTTATTTGCATGAATTATCACTAGTCTAAGTGAAAAGTTGAAAACCAAGAATTTAGATTAGCCACACTCCTTATTGAAGTTACTCTCGGTCCTAATCATCAAACGTAATTTTAGTGGCAGATCCAGGAATGTCTTACAGGGGAGCACAATTCAGCAAAAAGGAATATGACAAGCAAGGTGAGAGATACCAAAGTAAACAAAAGTCTCATGTAAATTATTCAGGTGCTATTTGGATCCAGACAGAGGAGCGGCTCCCGAAGTAGGAGGGAGGGGGGGGGGGGGGGGGGGCACGGCGCCCCATTAACTTTTTCGAGTACCCCAAAAGTGCCCCTCTTTACGTAGGAAAAGAGCCCCCCTTTCTATCAAATAAGAGTCATTATCCTTCTCATAACTATTCCTTACTCTTTTAACAATTTTCACTATTAAAATCTGATAGGTGCCTACTTTCTTTTTATATAAATACCACTTTCACCACTTTAGAAGTGGCCCTTTTCCTCTGTAATGAAAGCCCTTTTTAATTTTTCATTAAAGAAGTACCCATTTTCATCTCTGACAGGTGCTCTTTTTACTGTGACACGTGCCCATTTTCCTTTCTAATAACTGCCCTTTTCACTTTTATTAAGTGCCCCTTCTCGTTCTTGTAAATGTACCCTTTCACCTTTTGATAAGTGTCACTCTCCTTTATAATAACCACCGTTTGATAATTACCCCTTTTTTACCTATATTTCAAACTGTGCGCTTTTGCGGACATAATGTGACTATATCAAGTTTCATAGAATCGGAGCAACAGGTACCCTATTTCTACCACTATAATGAAAGCCAGCGGAGCCGGGGGCGGGGCACAATATCCCAAATTTCATAAGAAATGTGCCCCGTTTAGTAATATAACCATGCCCTCTTTCAACGATGTAAAATATCCCTTCTCTAATAGAAGTCATTTTAATAAAAAGAAGTGTGCCCCCTTTTATTTACACTAAAACGTTTGCACCTTTACACTATACCCGTGACATATTATAATAAACTGCTAAACGAGGCACCTTCCAGTCTGTCATCCCTTAAACCTCATGCCCCTTTGAACTTCACAGAATGACAAGATAATGAATTGTCCTTCGTTAAAGAATATAAAGGTAAAATGAAAGAGTTTAAACAAATAGGGGCAGGTTTCCCCCTCCCCTTTTATCACTCCTGGATACGCCACCAGGGACCCGTTTCACAAAGCCTTTTTTTAATGACAAATGACAAAAACCAGTGACAAATCTGCTGATAACCAATCAGAAACGAGGATTTCAGTAGCTTATAACAAAAACTGTCATTTGTCACTGATGACAAGTTCTGTGAAACGCCCCCCCCCCCCGATAATTGGTAGGCGTCTTCTTGATCAAATTTACTTAAGTGCTTGTAAACATATTTATCGATTTTATGATTTTCGTCGGTTTAAATTCCTTGCTGAGTTTGGTATCGTAAAATATATTAAGAGAGAGAGCGAGATAGGGTGAGAGGGAGACAGAGGGAGAGAGAGAGAGAGATAGAGGGAGGAGAGAGAAGAGAGAGCGAGAGAGATAGAGAAAGGGGGAGAGAGAGAGAGAGAGAGGGTGAGAGGGAGGGAGGGAGAGGAGTGATAGAGAAAGAGTAATTACAACTCACAACTGGAACCGTGTAGTTTTGCTGATTCCATTGTAAGTGTTCGTTTGTGTCACCAAGCAGAGTGAGTGTTTGGAAATCCGTGGAGTTCACGTTGGGAGCCAGCGAAATATCCATATAACCTAGGAAACATAGTCCGGTAAAAATCAAAATGACATGGCCGTGTTTATCACTTCTAATACATAATAAAGAACAGAAAAAGGGATCACTTTAACCAATGAAAATTAATGGAAAACATATTTTCGTTTGCAGTGACCTTTTAAAAATGTTACAATGAATGCCCTAGCTTCATTAGCTAACGATAATCATTTAAACTTTTTTCCCAAACAATTATTTTCTGTATATCTTTTGACTCGCAGATTCCTTGTTTATCGAATAAGCTACTGTTATATTGACAATGGGCCTTTATTATGCAATGTTATCATAACAAATATAAATTTAGAATGTGAGGGTTTTTTGGAACCCTGTATAGATTTGTAAACTATTATTTTATATTGATTTAGAATGTTCCAACCACTGCCCTCCCTTCCCCAAAATAAAGATCGATAATTATATTCTGGAGCCGAGGCGTTAGCTCCACCCCCCCCCCCTCCCCCTGACGAAATTGCCTGTGCACCTACGCCCATACCCCTTTCTCTCCCCTGCTGGAACGTGGAACCACCATTGTCATAATTATGTAGTTTTTGTGGTCTAGGGCATTATATAGACTCCGGACTGTGAACCACAAGGAACGGGGTTCAAATCCCGCCGCGGCAATGATGTCATTTGCCAAGACATTAATCTACATTTGCCACACTCGGCCCAGGTGGGTACTAGTGGGTACCTGGTAGGATTCATGCCTTTAATGCTCTGTGCGCTACGGTTGCCGGAGCTACATCCGGGTTAATAACATCCAAAGTTCTTTGGAAGCGCATATAGACGTTATATAATAATTTCGTATGCGCTATACAAGAACGAAAAAAAAATAAAATCATTTTTGTTTTGTATTACTATTAATATAAATATCATTATTAATAATATTATTATTATTGTTATTATATTATCATTATTATCATCACTAGTAGTATTATCGCATCATCGCATTCATACATGTACCTGGTATATTCAGGCAGTCAATTTAAATTCTTTATTAATTGATAGCAAAAAACACCATTAATATGAAAAAAGGCGTAAAATGTTTGCTCGCTCACTTCACTAGCTTGCTTGAATTTTAGAAATTTAAAAAGTTGATATTCCGGTTAGAGCAGTTAGCAATCCTCGACCACATTGGGCCAATGGTATGCACCTATACCCCACTTCCACCAACTTTGCAGGAGCCGACATTAGGGACTTTTAGATTATGCACGACGAGAACGCGGACTGCCCTTTTAAGTCACTGCCAGTGCCTTAAAAGGACGTCACATTGCCTTAAAAGGGCAGTCCACGTTCTCGTCGTGCAGAATCTAAAAGTCCCTAATATCACATCCATACCTGGTAAGCCGACTTCGTAATGGTTAAGGTTCTGTTGGAACCTGATGAGGGCGGTCTTCCCGCCCATGTACGTCATCTTGGGTGACTCGGCAGCCTGACCCCCGCAAGGACTCTGGTGTCGGGTGCAGGATTTACTTGCGGGCTAAAAGAACAAAATAATATTCCAACCCGTTTATTTTAGTCGCATATATAGAAGAGGGTGCATGCCAAAAGGATACATAAATGATAGCCCCCCCCCCCCCTCACTTAATAATAATAGCTCACATTTATAATGCGCCTACTTTGTTTCTAGGCGCAGACATTATCATTACCCCGGTCATCGGATTCAGGCTTACCCGCCACACAATGTATACACACTTTCCACTCCCTGGGGAGCATTCCAGCCAGTCCCAATTTTACAAGCGCCACTTGCTAATCCAACCACATTAACTTTCGCATTCTATCGGGTACCCATTTAACGCCTGGGTGGAGAGTGGCAAGTGTAGATCAATGTCTTGCCAAAGGACATTAGTGCCGCGACCAGATTTGAACCACAGACCTTGTGATCCACAGTCCGGTGACATATATCCATTCGACCACGACACCTCTACACTTAACCACCCCCCCCCCCTCAAGGCACGTCTTTATACCTTGTTTACGGGGTGTTTTTTTTTATTCACAAAGCAACGGACGGTGTGTACGACATTAATGTGTGTTAATTACCAAGCAACTTATAGAGGGAGCTTGGTGTTACTTTCACCAATTTCAAGTGCAACGATGGAGTATAAGACATGGAATACTGTTTCTAAATGATTATGTTAGACTCGCTGAGCATCAACATTCAGAGGCAATGACCATACGTGGTCTATAGACCTGTATACGTACCGTTGAGATATCGAAGGCCCCTCTTTGTCGTGGAGTTATTATGCAGATATGGCCTCTAGAATCTGATACAAGAACCATCAAAGCCACTACCAAGATACAACTCCATCTCTGCAACATAGTTTCCATTTTGTTGTTGTTCTGTCACAATATTCCCAGAGCAGTTTTCCTGAAAAATATTTAACCTACAACATGAAGCACTTGACGTTCAAAACATTACAGGAGCAGCATTTGCTGGATATATCAAATGCAATATGTTAAGCTTGATTCGTTTGTTGACGGTAGGACACGTGGTATGGACAATAGATAACGAGAAATCAAGGTACTTACGGATCAATAACAGATTATATTGGTATATCACGCAACAATGCATACAGTAATGTATTTTTAGTTTCCAGAACTGCCTACATGCGCATATTATTAGTAACTGTATAAAATACGAGTGCAGTCGTTTCTTTTTCCTGACCGTAGTTGTGCATGCTACATTGTGTAGTATTTGAGCTATGAATACGTAGCGAAACTAAGTCAATATTCCAAAGTACTCATATTTAATGGCGCTTTTATATTGACAGTGGCGTTTGTTTGTATGAGTTTGATTTGTTTACATCCGTCATGGATCAAGAAACTTTTACGAAGATCATTCCCTTTGATATGAAGGGGAAACATACAGGGAATTGGGGATAAGATGGAGAAAGATTTTAGAAGAGTTACTGGGGGTAAAGACACACAGACGGGGGCGAGTTTAGAAGTCAACGAGTGAAAATGTTTGGAAGAAGAAGGAATAAAAGAAGAAGAAGAAGAAGCAGGAGAAAAGAAGAAGAAAAAAAAATAATAAAGAGAGGATGGATAGTGTGAAATAGGTAGGTCTAGGTGGAGAGAGAGGAGAGGGAGAAATGAAGAGAGAGAGGGGGCAGGAGAGACTCGAGAGAGGGGGAGAGAGAGAGAGAGACAGAGACAGACAGAAGTAGTTGAAAAGGGAAACCATCAATACGTTCGGACGATCCTTATCATATTTCCGTTGAAAATCCACATTTTAATCAGCTGTATTGACACATTCTTGAACCTTCATTTGGCAACACTGTCACGTTTCGTGTTCACGCCCCCTTTTATCGGTGTCATGTGAGCGTAGTGGTCACCTGATATAGCGAGAGAACCGTTAGCACGTGATCGTACAATAACACAAGTTGGACACACCCCCTCGAACTCTCATCAAACAACTAATACTAATAATGATAATGAAGCGCATTAAATAATAAATTAACAAAGATATGAACACTTTAAAAAAAATTCTACAAATCCTACAACACAATGAACTACAATGTATGCGTTTAGAGATACTTTTTGAATGATTCAATAGAAGAGTAGTTCGTAATTCACGGGGTAATCTATTCCATATTATCGGGCCACTGTCGTGAAAACTTTGCTCTCCTATATTTGAATTTATAGGCACTTGAACAGCTGTTGTGTTTTTAGTTGAACAAAGTCTGAACGTAGACCGACTGAGAGATGGTAGCAAGGAAGATACCATATTCAGGGGCAATGTGGTAGGTACATTTCTGAACAAAGATAGCAGTTTTGTCTTCTTCTGTAAACAGAATCTCGTGGACGCAAAGGTTGAAAAATAAATTCGGCCTAGATCCTGCAGTAGTTCAACAGTTCGGACATAATATTAAAGCCTATCTGCCAGGGGCAGCGATCCGGGGGGAGCGGGGGGGGGGGGGGGCACGTCCCCCTCAATTTTGTTAGGGGGCGTCCCCCCTCAAAATTTGAAAAAATGTATAGCAAATACTGACTAAAGACTGCAACACACTTTTAGGCTCTGGATGGCCCAAGAGTGCAGCGTTTAAACAAATAAAAATGCAAAAAATCTTCTCACTCGGAAGCTACGCTCCCTCGCATAATATCCTTCAAAATGTTAGTAAATATACCGAGAAAAGTGAAGTGTGAAAAAAGTATATTGCTTGTTTTTATACTATAGTTTTGCTAAGGAATGTAATTTTTTAATACAACAAAAACCTGTGAGGGGGTAGTCACTTCCGTCACCTTCACCCCCCTCATTCATTATTTTCTCTTGCACTTGTGTACTGATAGCAGGAGGGTCTTGGGGCAGTTCCCCCTAAATAAAATTCAATCGTGGTTTATTTCTAATTCGATACCATTGATTTACAAATCTTGCTGAAATGGCGTGATTATTCCCTGAGCTTCCGGGGGCTCTGCCCCCTGGACCCCACCAAGTGCCCTAAGGCGGCCCCTGGATGCGCATCTGATCGTAATTTAAAGCCTAAAACCCCTGAGCTTCTGGGGGCTCCGCCCCCTGGACCCCACTCCAATTAGTGACCTGCGAGCCAGTGTCAAAAATAAGGTATCAAAATATGCTCATCTGACCATAATTAAATTCCTAAAACCCCTGAACTTCCGGAGGATCCGCCCCCTGCATGCTCATCTGGCCTTAAGTAAATGCCTAAAACGCCCGAGCTTCATGGGGCTCCGCCCCTTGACCCCGCCGGGCCTTTGGCCCTGGACACCACGCCAATTTACGCTCCACTTGCTTCGCTCGCTTTGCTCTACTTGATCGTAAATACTTTAGCCCCCCCCCCCCAAACCCCCACCCCCACCCCCCCCCCCCCCCCCCCCCGCTTTGAAAAAACGTTCCCAGGGCCTGCTAGAGATGTCTCCAGGATTTTGGTACTTGTTTTATTTATTATTATTTATTATGTATATTGGAGAAGGGTTGAGGGTTTATCTCTGTTCTCTTCCGGTTTTGCTATCGCTCTTATTTATTTTAATTCTCCCGTACAGTAAGAGTTGTTCATGTTTCTGGTAAGTTTAAAAGTGAATGTTCTTCCTCTTTCAAAATCCGAACTGGTTTAGGTGAACATAATTTCACCCGAGAGAGGGCGAAATACCGGTTCAAACAAAGCTAGCTTTTTATGGTACAAATATTTTTTTCCGTGCAGACCCTGAGTGCATGGGTTCATTTTACAAGCAGACCCTTTGACAAGATTTTGAAATTTGAAATGCGGGAGTTTTCTTAGACTTTGCAAATTTCCGCAAAAACTAGCTCTCAAATTATTTAAAGGTGTTTTACAGTCTCGTGAAATTATGCTTAAAGTGACTCAGTAACATTGTTGAAGGTTGATGAAAAAATTGCATAATTTTTGTATGAAATTTTGCTTATTATATTCCTTCTATCGTACTAACCCTCTAACATGCAAAATTCCTGAAAAAAATTCTCAAACCACAAAGATATCTATGGTTTTCTTTGAAGGCGTCACCGTGCAACACCCTCTAACAGTAAATTCTCCCAACCATTTTTCCATGAAAAAAAAGACATAAGACGTAGGCTTTTAAAATCTTTCTAAATGTCTAGAATGGTATAAAGAGCCAATTCATTGCTTTGTGACGATTTACATTCACCTAACATGTAATTATAGATCAGAGTCAGTTCTTCCCAATTTGTACCATGAATAATAATTTGTTTTCACTCAAACTTTCAGATTATCTTTAATTGTACATCTTGTTGAAGTCACTACCTTAGCACCACTTTAAGGCAGGGGGGCACAGTGCCCTCCCACTTTTTCAAGTACCCTAAAAGTGCCCCTTTTTGCATAGGAAAAGTGCCCCTTTAACTTTGTAAGAAGTTCCCCTTTTTACATAGGAAAAGTGCCCCTTTTACTTTGACAAGTGCCCCTATTCATTTTAAAAAGTGCTCTTCCCCTTTTCACCTGTGATAAGTGCCCCTTTTATTTTGACACGTACCCCTTTTCCTTTGACAAGTTCCCATTTTCCTTTGCAATAAGTGTCCATTTTCCATTCTCATAAGTGCCTTTTTTAATCTCTAGTAAGTTCCCTTTTTTCAGGTACGAGAAGCGCCCCCTTCACCTCTGATAATTACCCTATTCAAACCTAAGAGGTTCATCTTTTTCTTTGACAAGTTCCCCTTTACCTTTTCTAAAAATTTCCCCTTTCCCTTTTAATAACTAACCCTTTTTAACTTGGATAACAGCACCTTATATTTTCACATGTGCCCCCTTTTCTTTTTAATAAGTCCCCTTTTTCCTTATGATAAGTGCCCCCATTTAAAAAAGAGCCCCTTTCCCTTCTCATAAATTCGCCCTTTTAATTTATGGAAATAGTTCCTTTTCATTCTCATAAGTGCACCTTTTCATCTCTTGTAAATGTCCCTATTCAAATCTGAGAGATAATCGTTTTACTTTGACAAGTGCCCCTTCGGCTCCTGATAAGTGCTCTTTTCATCTGTTATAAATATCCCTTTTATTTTGACACGTCCCCCTGTTCCTTCCTAATAAATGATCTTTTTCCTTCTCATAAGTGCCCCTTCCCCTTCTCATAATTACCCCTTTTCATCTTTGATAAGGGCCCCGTTTATTTTAACATGAGCCTCTTTTTCTTTTTAATAAGAGCCACTTCCCCCTCTTCATAAAAGCCCCTTTTTATTCTCATAAATGGCTCTTTTCATGTATGGTCAGTGCCCCTTTTCAGATGCGATAAGTGCCCCTTTTCACCTCTGATAATTGCCCTTGAATGATATGTGCCCCTTTTTCCTTTCATAGGAATTTGTCCCTTTTTCATAAATGCCCCTTTTCACTTCTTATAAATGCCCCTATCGCAATCTGACTAGGCGTTGTGGCGTGCGCCTGTAATCCAGCTAACAGTAGAAGTTATAAACTGATTCAGGCGAGGACACAGGTTAGAAACTGAGTCACGTCTTTCAGATGGTGACGTTTAAAGGTCGGTCCCCAGACGTAAAAAATCGTATCTTATTGGTACACGTCTGTAAAAACACAACACACACACACACACACTGATGGGTGCCTTTTCATCCCTTGTGCATGCCTCTTTTTTTTTTTGGGGGGGGGGGGGTGTTAAAAGTGCCCCATTTTCACCTCTGATAATTAGCCTTTGTACTTTGACACGTGCTTCTTTTCTTTTCAAATAAGTGTCTTAACCATTTTCTTTTCCTCTCATCATACTAATTTCAAGCGCCTAAGCGCGATTTCCCCCAAAAGTCAGGCTCGCTTCGCTCGCTCGTAGGTATTTTTAATGTTATAATTATGTAATTTATCTAAGGTCTTTTCAGGATTGGGGTTTTCCTCTTTAAAAGATGTAATTTTTTCGCACTGCGACCTCTCAATTTTTTTAGAATTGTCCTCGCTCGCTTTGCTCGCTCGCAGATGAATGTTCAGACCATCACACCCACTGCAAGGTATGATGCTTAAGCAATATCTTATATGAATTATGACGTAAAAAGAGAAACAAATATTGAAATCATCCCTTATAATGTAATCACAATATACTGGTTTATACCGATGTCTAAAAAGTTGTATATTTTCGCGTTGAGATTTCCCTTTGAGGGTGCCCTTTTTTGTTGGTGCCCTCCCACTTTGGAAGTCACTCCGCCGCCTCTAGTTTTAGGCATTTGACTGCGGTCAGATGAGCACCCAGTGGTTATTATAGATTGTTATGGACACTTCTACTTTTTTTTGCTTTGATCACTTAGTGTCGTAGCTCCTCGATCTGAGTAAGACAAAAAAGTGAGACTGGGTAAAATGGGGCACGAATCATGATGCAAGAATTTTTTCGTAGTAGCAGTATGAATGGGGTCTATGACTCATCCGGGAACTCTCCTGACGTCACTGACAATATGGCTGCCATCAGCGATGCGAAAGGAGCGAAAAGGAGGGTGTGATTACCCATCTATTCCCAGCATTTAGTTACATTTTCACTAAGTTTGACAGATTTTGAGCTCTTCTATTGATTGCAAATTCTTTTTATCCTAATCTCGACACCTATTATCAGTCATGGAGGGTTCATTCTTGAGTCCAGCAGAGCAGCAGTATTACCCCGAGCTCTTCAGCAGATCAGACAAGGAAAGCTCCGGGCGAGTTCCGGCCCAGCGTGCGATGAGTTTATTCAGGTTGAGTCCGCAGCTCTCCGGCGACGTAATTCAGAAGGTGTGTATAATTCTAATGTTTTTTGATAATAATTATTACAATACTTTAATCATAATCATATCTATTCCTTTATTAACTTCCAGTTTCTAGTTCTGCCGTGGTATTTTGATGTCACGAATGAGTAAACTGAGTTTAAAGTTTTATTTTAAAAACCGACGATTCTGTCACTCACTGTCATGACTCATGGTAGGGAGGCCAATGCCCGGGCGTAAGGCTTCTACGCCTACGATTTGTGCGCTCGTCGCCCACTTCAAAAAATTAGCAGAGGGAAAAAAATGATGTAAAAAAAAAAAATGATGAAAATAAGAAAAGAAAATACAATTATACATTTCACAACATACCTATAATCACGGATCTGTAACAGTCTTTCACCATTTGTTGACGATCTTGCAGATTTTGACGTATTTGAGTCCAATAATTGTCGTAGCAGAACAACTTTACGGACGCGCATCACAGACTAAGAAAATCCTAGAGGGCGTAGAGGTTTGCTCACTAAAAACCTTCTCATTGGCTGAAGGTAGACCCTAAAAATATGGGATCCGTTTTGAGTAAAGAACTTTTGATAGAGATCAACATTTCAGATGTTCACAATTGCCACTTCTAACAACTAGAAAATATAAAGAAAAAAGATTAAATCTTTTTAAATACAGAATTTTACAAACTGAACATGCGAAGGTAGATAGAGTACGATGATTATGTCAATCTTGCGTTGGTTTGAGCCCTATAGCTACAGTCATCTCAAAATGAGAAGGAAAACTGTGACCGGTGACGTCATTGTTCGCGCCAAAAATAAAGGGTATTGCGACATATGTCTGAGCTCCACTGAGCCTCCGGTCAGATCGTGCGCAAAGCGTAGTCTTATTTATAGACCCTAGTACCTTATTCTCACAGCACTAGATTCGAGTGTCGTGCAGTAATGTATGAGAAGTGTTAAAAAAGATATTTAAGTAAAAAAAAAAGTCTACATGAGCAGTCTATACTCCAATTGAGAATTGAAATGAAAGCCATGATTTGAAGGTGTGTGTTGTATGATACATGGTTAGTGAGTGTGTATGTTACGTATAGCGAAAGGGAGAGAGAGAGAGAGAGAGAGTGAGAGAAATGCGCTATGCATGCTGCTGTCCTATTGTACTCCGCGTTGTGTTCGCTGCAAGATGGATGTTAATTGGACCTCGTAACTTCTCGATCGTTGATAATAAGGAATACTCATGAGGAAATCAAATTATTGGAATACACATCTAAGGTAAATATCAATGAATTATATACATTTATTTCCTGCCAATTTTGATATCTCTTCTTCATTTTTGAACCATCGCCTTCGGCTCGTAGTAGTAGAAGATGTAATCGTTCGCACATTGATGGCTGGATTTCAGCCTGCATCGGGGCTTGCCTAGCCTGTGTCGGTGTGTACGTGTGCGACCGATTCAAGGCTAGCCGCTGTTGAGTGATTGCACTTTCGCGCGAAGTTTTAAACTTCATCATGAACTTTGTCCGGACAATGACACGCCCATTCCCTCGGGCCTGTCTAATTATCAACGTAATTTCGCGACATGAATTTATCTGTTTCAAGGCTCTTGCGTACGGCCAAGGCGTAGAAGGAAGGGAGTGTTTACAAGCTGGATATCTCCTATTTTATGGAACTTCTGGAGTCGGCAGATGGGTGAGTTTTCTTAGTGAAAGTAAATGCTTTCTTTTAATCTTTGTTTTATTTTAAACAAATTCGTAATTAAAAAGTTAGATTTGGGCATTGGCCTCCCTACTCATGGCACTGCACTAGACTAGAGTCTAGGCCTACTGAATAATCAATAAAACAAAGTAGAAAATGACAGAAATATCCTGTCCAAGTCTTAGCTAGGCAAATTCATGCAAACAAATATATTCAAAAAATTGACTTGAAAACACAGACAATTAGTCTGAACCGAGTCAGGAGCAAATTTGAAGAAATTATATTTTTAATTGTTGTACAACCAAAGATATAAGAAGAAAACTGACCAAGTATCTGTCGTCAAAATCGTACATGTAAAAATGTCCTTAGAGTTAGACATACGACAGCTGAAAATGATGCGCACGGTTGCGTAACGTGCGTTCTAATTGAGACTAATATATAATAAATTAAATCGACAAAGAAACCTCGGTAGATCTCTTATAACTATACAAATTACAAAAGCTTGTTTATTTCTTCATTTGACATTTTGTTTTCGAGCCATTTTTTCGTGCGCGAGTCAATGCAAACTATGTAGGCCTATTACCAAACTTTCAACACGCAAGGAACAGGGAACACTCGCGGACCTCGTATCGAATTCGTTTTTTTTTTTCAAGGGTGATTTTGAAGCAGTGAAGAAATTTGGCGCTGCGATGCGCAGAAATATACTTGAAAGAAACTTAAAAAATCACACTTGAATTTTCAGAAAATCGTATTTGTATTACCGTACCTAGTTTGTGAGTTTTTTGTAACTCAGATTTTATGAAGATTTGTCTGGAAATTTTTTTGATTTTTTTCCGTTTGGTGGTCATTTCTACATGTAGGCTAATATTTAAAAAGTTGCATCAGTAATGGGCCCGATGTTTCTCTTCTCGTACTCGCATGTTATTTCTACTTAGATTAAACATAGGATGGTTAGGGGTAAGACCGGATAACATTATAAAAAAGATATATCCTTCCACCCTCCCGTATCCAAGTTTTGGGCTGATTATTGCCGACCCACCGCAGCAAGGCCATTCAGATTTTCGTACGCGCGCGAAAGCGCCCTCTAGTGCCCCATGAATGTGCCTATCTAAGCATCCAAAATATTGCAACCAAAATGTATATGGATGTAGGTTCTAGGTCTAGGTCTAGATCTAGTCTAGACGTAAAGTAAGGAGTGAAAAAAACAACTTGTACTTCTTCTTCTTCTTCTTCAGTTGCAGTACAGGCCACCGTCAGGTGTATTGTCGTACTGTTGAGGTGCAGTGCAGGTGTGTGTACAATGTCTGATAAGAGGTACAGTTAACCGAGTGCGAGTAAAAACAACTACCGTTTTAGCGGTACCTTTTGTACCTCTTGCTTGAAGGTGTTAGCAGAGGTACAATTAACAGTGTTCTGAGGGAGAAACTTCTAGAGTCTTATAGCATCCGGGAAGAAGCTCCTCTGGTAGACCAGCGTTCGGGCAAAAGGAACTGCGATCTTCTTGGAATGCCCTCTGAGCAGGGATGTAGATGGGATGAGGGAGGTGTGTGGGATGTCTATCAGCAAGTTGGTGATGCGATAGATCATCACCACTTTAGCCTGTGCCCTGCGTTCTTGTAATGATGGCCACTTGAGCTGGTTCAGCATGGCTGCTACGCTGCTTGTCCTGCGGTGGTCATTGAAGATGAAGCGGGCATATCGTCGTTGAACCATTTCAAGCTTCTTGATGTTTGCTTGCGTGTGAGGGTCCCATATGATGCTGGCGTACTCCATGATTAGTTGAAAGAGAGTGTTGTAGCACAGCACTTTAACCTTTATGGGACATGGTCGGATATTCCTTTGAAGAAAGGCATGGGTGGAGTTGGCCTTTTTGGTGACAGTGATGATGTGTTGGTTCCAGCTGAGGATCTTCTGCAACTCGACACCTAGATTCTTTGCTGTATTTTTGTCATCTAGGGTCTGACCGTGGATGGAGTAGGATTTGATGATGGGTTTGTGTTTATTGGTGACATGGAGAACCTGACATTTCTGTGGGTTGAATTCAATCAGCCAATCACGCTCCCATCGTTGGAGCAAGACGAGATCCTGTTGGAAACGTAGGGCATCTTCCTCTGTCTTGATGTTGCTGTATACCATACAATCATCAGCGAGGAGCCTGGCTATTGAGTTTGAGGAGAGGTATTCTAGCAGATCGTTGATGAAGAGAAGAAACAGCATTGGGCCGGACCAATAAACCCGGACCAATGCGTCCTTAAAAGTAAAGATCGTCTGCATTTTCGCAGACGTTTCATATTTTTGATCAGAGCCTTGGCGATGCGAAAAACAGATTCTGCAGTGATTTTCTTGATGCATTTTTCATTGACTGCACAGAGGCTTTCACATTATGTGCGATAAATCCTCAGGAAGATGGGCAACCCATAAAAGTAGACGTTTATGAGGACGATCCTCATTCTAGGACCAGCGCCCCTGCTGCTTACCGACCCATTCCCTCCTGGCCTTGACTCGCTACCCAAAAGGCAAAGGACACACTTTAGTCTTTGTATAGAGTGGTTAGTGGAGCCAGATGTAGTTTGGCAGAAGCCAGAACAACCATCAATATCACCATGATCACTTATCAGAGACTATAGCTTTTAGCTTAGTTCACTGCTCTATGGGTCTTTACAGATGTGTATCAATCAGATATGATTATTTACATCTTGGGTCAACCGAAATGACTCGATTATGAACCGGGGTCCGCCTGAGCCAGTTTGAAGGTGAAGACAGAGAGCTGACAAAGTAAAATTCCGCTATACCAACTTCCACCATCCTGGACCTGATGCCTGATAGATATAATCGCTTTAAATTACAGCCTTTTAAACAAAATCAAAAATGTGAACGTTATCACACACTAATGCTGTGCACAACCGTGTAATGAGGTACCCGAGCACACTCCCAGGCTTACAAGCGAATACTTGAATATTCGGACGCCATGTTTTTTTGATTTTTTTTTTTTTTGATTTTTATTGAATTTTTTAATATTTTTTGGTTTTGGGGTGGTTTTTTTTGCCACCACCATACCACGGGAGCAGCATCCCAGCCCAGGTCTGTCTCCGAAAACTCAGGCAATTTTACTTTGAGTTGCAGTTGAAGGCGCTGATTTAATAATATTAATAACAGTAAACAATGCTGTTTTAAAATCCAAAGATGGCAAAATAATCCATTTTTCTCCGAGTCCTAACAGAAATCCAGACATTTGGTCCCAGTTTCTGAGTGGTGAGTTTGATAGTGATTGAGTTGGGAAACATTTTTACCGACGGCACCATGCCAGCCGCGGGCGCTCTCGCTGGCACGGTGACTGGGATTTTTTTTTTTTTTTTTTTTTGCGGCCGAATAATCGAGAAAGAGAAATCGTACTCGAGTAGTTGTCAACAGTGCGAGTACTTGAGTATTCGACTACACGTCGCAGCCCTATCACACACATTCTCACTCAAGACAAACCTTGCAAACTTCATTCAGAGTTCTCTGGAGGAGTCTTTTTTTTTTTTTTTAGATTTGCCACTCTCCACCCAGGTCAAGTTAATGCTACCTGGTAGGAAGGAATTCCTTGAATGACTTAATATCATGGTAGCCATATTAAAATTAACACAAAATTTGCTTTACTATTGATCATACATAAAGGATAATTAGTTTTCATGCTATCACCATGATTGTTATTTAGATATGTGTAAGCATCTTTCTTTCAATTGTTTAAAGAAAAAAAAAGTAATCTGAATGAACAAAGACATGGATTGGTTTTCTTGGTGTACTGTGTATGTATTGCAGAATATAGTGTATAATGTACATGTACATGTTTTAAGTTGGTACTTGTGATTGAATTCAAAGGAAGGGGTATGAACAAACTTAAGCACTATGCAGTCAATTTCTTGAACCGGTATCTGAAAATGTTGTAGAAATTATTGAATGTTGTTCTAACTTATTATTAATCCAAACTCAAATTGCATCAATCTCTAATAGCATTTTAAAACACTATGATTTGTATGGTAGTGTTTAATGTAAGGGGCAAGTCCAGACTATTTTTCCCACACGTTTCCGCCCACATGCAGTGTACATGTACATGTAATGTATAATATTTACTTTACTTTACTTTACTTTACTTTAATACACGATGTTGTAGGTCTAAGCCCGTTCATCGATCCAGGATTCTTCCGTGATTACTGCTATTTTGTGGAGGGAGGAGGTTGTGTGATAACATGAGACAATAGACAACACCTAGACCGGCTCATACAGAAAGCTTACTGGTACACTCTTTGACCAGTGACTGTCAAGTCTATTCTTAAAAGATATCTGATGACTGTATAACTCTGATAGCCCTACTAAAACTTGGATTAGACAAAGCATCAAATAAAACAATATCTTTATGTTAATTTACATGTACATGTATGTGCGATATTTTATAACACAGTTCAATAATACTCAGTAACATATTGGACATACTTTGGACTTTCCCATAAAACAATGTCTTTATAAAACACTTCAAAATATTCCAACATCATTGGAGCTAGACTAATAAATTAATCTATTATTCATTCAGAGGCTTCTCTTAAACCTGTCAATAAAATCTGTTTGATTCCATCCATTTTTGTGCAGATTAACGAGCTTTGTGGAGCCGGGCGGTTGGGTTACTACGGCAGGAGTCAGTTTTATTGTGCTCTCAAGATGATTGCGATGGTACAGAATGGTCTTCCACTCCCCAGTTCTGTGGATTTTGTCATGCAAGGTAAGAGATCAAATTGAAGTACACGTACTGTATGTATATTTCTAAATGCATGTATGATGTTATTATTTCTACTCAATAAGATTTTTCTTAGTTACAGTAATTGCTTCAACCTGTTTATGAAGTGGAAAAGTACCTGCGCAACCGATAAAGTCAAAGATATGTTTCTGTATGATGAATTTTTTTGGAATAGTGTTTTATTTTGCTCAATAAAGTAAGATGCGGAGGGCCAGTCAATTGTAAAAAATAAATAAACAGATAGACACAAGATTAATGGGAGTTAACCCTTCTCTTTCTCTATCTGTTCTGAGTAAAGCTGACAAAAGAAAAAAGAATTTCTAAACTTAACCTTGACATCGTACAAACAAATGATTGTGAATAATGTAAATTATTAGCAAGAAACATCCTACACTGCATCAGTGTAAAAAAAAATTAAAAGAGAACAATTAACAAATTAAATTGAGGATATAACAAAATTGCAATTAGCACAGTGACATTGATTGACCAGTATACCCTACTTTTATACATGCTGATGTTCAATCTACATGTACAGTATGAACAAAGCCTACTCGATTTTACATGTAGTATGATAATTTAATTGAATTGCACAATGTACTAAATAATTAGATTAAAAGTTGTACCCACTTCATGCAAATTAATTTAGGTGTGCTAATTCAATAGTAGAATATGTGGGATATTGATTTTTTTTTCTCTCTGTTTTTATTGGTTTTTGTTATGTATGAACCTAATCATATTGTACATACACAATTATGTTAAACATCAATAAAATTTGTTATTTTTAAGTCAGGCATGTGATATTGCCAAATAGGAGTTGGGCCTGTTGGTGACAACATTCACTGCTGCTGCTCACCGACTTTGGGACTCCCTTCCCCACTCATCTACTCATCTACTCTAAAATCATTCCAAAGAAACTCAAAAGCCCATCTTACATCAAATTAAAATCTTTCACTTTATAATACCCATAATTTTTTTTCTTATTCATATATTGTTATCTGAATTTACTTATGGTTATGTTATTTTCTCAACTGTTTGTTATTTTGTTGGGTGTCTTGAGCATTCCTTTTGGGCACTTCTCAAAATATATAATGAATATTATAAGATGATGACTGGATCCTAATCCAATGATTGGTCGAGAGCGTACATGTGACCAAGCATTGAATTTGCCGAACGCGTAATTTGGATAATGATCGGTCATTATCCAATGTTAATGACTGGTCAATAGTAAAATCATGTTATAAAACATCATTTTATAAAAGAAATAAAACATAATCTTATAAAAACAAATAATATTTATCATTTTGTTCGAGCATTAGTAAAATTACCCACACTTAGTACCTTCAAAACAGTCCAAACACCCTCGGCTATCGTCTTGAGCATGTCAAACTGTTCCAAAGGTACATTACATGTACATGTACCTCGTGTGGGTAATATGCCCTCACTGCTGTAGCTCCTCAAAAGAGGAGACCCTTCTGGGTCATTCATTCACAATCCACTGACCAAACTGCCAATTTGAGATTTGCATAGATTTAGCGATAGATCTAGGAGTGTGGTGGTCAAGTGGTTTAAGGCACTTGACTAGGGATGCGAAGGTCGAGGGTTCGAATCCTGACACGGCAATAATATCCTTTGGCGAGATATTAACCTGCGAGTGCTACTCTCCGCCCAAGGTGTTAAATGGGTACCCGGTAGGATGCGACCGTCATTGTTGGTCAATCAGTTTTTGAGCGTCAAGTAACGGCTGACTGGAATGCTCCCCAGGGAGTGGAGATTGTGCACACTGTGTGCAAGTATTTAATCCAATGACCGGGGTTATAGTAATTAAAGCGCTTAGAGACATTTGTATTTAGCGCTTTATAAAAGCGGAACATTAATATTATTATCTCATATTAAAAACATTTATAACTTTCTTATTATTGGCACAATTAATTTCAAACTTTCACTATTATGATTTTCTGATTTGTCTGAATTTCAAGGGTTGGATTGTCCTTTAAAGTAAATACTGTTCATGTACAAACTGTACAATGCATACACCAATACACAAAAAATGTCCAATCATGTAGCGTTATGTTCTAACTTCTTTTTCTTTGCAATAGAATTCAAAATTCAATGATAAATCTCAACAAAATTAAGATGTATCATTCAAGGTCAATGATTTTTTAGTGCACACCATTACGCATAATTAGTGGAAGGGGTTGGGCAAGCCGGCAAGGGCTCTGAGGTATATTAAGGCCAAGGTTATGCATTTCCTCCCCTCACACAACAGTCAACTCCCTGCCTATTTTCAGCTGCAGAGATTACACACCGCTCTAACTCTAAGAAATGGATTAAAGGATGGTCGCTATTAAACGATCTTGTCAAAAACCCCTTGCTCATACAAGTACAAGTTACAACTCTATCTTAGCCTTGTAGGCTATTAAAGTGTATATTATGTATGGTACATGTAATTTTGGGACAGACATGTAGTACACTGCAAATAACAGAGTGTCTTTGCTGTGTTTATGTGCGATGCTCAATTGAATGGACGTTGTACTGTCATGTGACGTCCATGTAAATCATGTAGAGCCTTCAGAAAGAAAAGTGATTTACATTTAATTTAAAAAACATTGAGACTTATCATTTTATTAAACAGTAGACCCCTGTGGCATTTCAAGTAATACCTGTAGGTGTACACGTAGATAAACGTAAATCAGAACAAATCAATCTCTCACATTAACACAATTACAAAACTTGGTAAGGGTAGGAATAATTCAGTTAAAAGGCCATGGCCCGATTTGAAGCCCAAACACCTCCACATGTATACTTGGACTACGTACATATGTATGTATGACTACCTACATGTACATGTACATGTACAGGTGTACGTACAGTATGGGACTCCAACATGTTTGAGTCTCTTTTCAGGTTCAATGGGTTAAACCGACCAGTATCCCTATATTGATTGATGCATTCATGTACACATTTATAAGAAATATGTAAACATACTACAGATTTGTTTAAGATGACACGTTTTAATACTACAATACAGCTGTCACTGCTATTCCACAGCCTCTGATACACTGTGTGATCTCTCTTCAATAACGATGTGTTTAGATTCTCGATACTTGTGTGGTGAAGTTACTTTTGATTTCCATACATGTACAATGTACATGAGTTAGGTAAACATTCTAGTTGTTTATTTAAAAATGACACGTTTTACATCGTGTTACAGCTGTCACTGCATTTCTTCAGCCTCGTATACACTGTGTGATCTGTTAAGATTGTATATTTCATAGGTACACAATGTACTTGTGCGGTGAAGTTACTTTTGATTTGGAATGCATTAATACATGTAGATCCATCGATCATTTGCAGAGCCAACATTATAATATCCTGTGTGATTTGTTTAGATTATATGTTTCATAATGTAGGTACTTGTGCGGTGAAGTTACTTTTGATTTATAGAATGCATTAATAGATCCATCGATCATTTGCAGAGCCGACATTATAATTTCCTGTGACTTGGGTAACACTCTTCATGCCAAGTTTATCATAAGGCCTGTCCTCATCAGCTCGAGATTGCCAAATAGTCCGCTATTTCTGATTTGGGAAATAATCCTGAAGTTACAAATCACGTCTTCATCAGCTCGAGACTTGACCTCGAAACTTGAAACTCGAGCTCGAGAAATTAGCTCGAGATATTTTGCTCATCGTTCTCGCATAGTGCGAGTCTTCGGGCTGGTGAAAACGCACCAGACCGATAGCGGGATATTTTGCAAACTAGCCCAAGGTATCTTTGGATGATTAACTCGACCAGATATCCCGCTAATTGCAACTTCAGGCTGATGAAGACGCAAATTAACTGGATAATTTGCGATCAGGATAGTTCAAACAGCGGGATATTTGGCAATCTCGAGCTGATGAGGACGTACAGGCCTATCGGGAAGATGTACAATGTGCACCCCTAGGCAGCTGAAGTGTCAAAACCTAATTATTGGAAGCAAAATTACGCCCCGTACTGGATGCTAATTTGACAGTGAGCCCTGAGCGTGTATATTGTATGATGTACTTGTATGGGAAGTTGGAGACGGATTGGCTTCAGACGCGTAACGATATCCTGTCTTGCGAGTTGAATCTTAGCTTAGGTAATCAGTCGTATACAGCTGTACTCATGTTTCTTTAAAAAAAAAAATCCATCTTTGTTTTCCAGCTAGAATAGAAGTTCCTCTGCCAGAGTTTGGTGATGAAGTTACCCCTCCTCCAAGAAAAAAAAGTGAAACAGGTGAGTACTGGAAGTTTGAACAATTCGTTCCTGTTTTCACGAAGTGACGGTAGTGAGGAAAATCTGCATGCAAATTGTATGCGATTATCATTCACTACCGTCACTTCGTGAAAATAGGGACGAATTGTTGAATTCAAGATATAAACTGACTCTATGTGGAAATAAATGCATTTGAGAACTATACTGATTGGACAATGTCATAAATTATCCTCTATCCCTCTCTCTCCTTTTGATTCACTGTCAATATAGCATGCATAGGATGACTTTAAAGGGAATTCCCACCTTACATGTAAATATCAAACTACAAATTGGCTTAAAGATAAACTTGAGTTCTGGTAAAAAAAAGAAAATGAATTCTCACAGAATCAAACAAAACTTACACTGAATTATCAAGATTACAAATAAATGTCATGTGCCAAACAATTTTGGAAGAAAATGTATACTGGCTGAGTAATGAGCATAGAAAGATAAGGAAATCAAGGTATGGTAGCCCCCGACACCATTAGTGTAGTCCCATATACATCTTTCTGTGTACAGTGCTTGTTACTTTACCAAGACTGGGCCAAATTTATTATGTTTTTGATGACTCCAGAACCTTGCAGTGCACACCAATACTTACTGTACATGCTACATGTACATGATCAACTTTTTCTGATCCACTCTACACCTTTTCTTTCACAATGCAATCGCAATACCAGAACTCACCTTTATCTTTAATCAGTAATGTCAGTGCCTTACAACTTTCCTATTTGTTCCAACACATTTATGTCAATTTTTCAAAATGTATTTTTACTCAGGAGGCTGTTTTCTTTTTAGAGGACCTACAAGTATATCCATGATATATTTTTAGAAGAACCTCAAGGGAGAAGAGGCTACAAAAAAGACGGAAATTTAAAGGAAACCTCACCTCAAAAGGTCCCCCTAGAAATAAACGGTTGTTCTGAGAGATTTATGTTACCCTTGACCTTCCCCACTAAAGTGTATGGAGGGAGGTACATGTACAGGTGTATAAAGCAAGATGATCATAGTGTAATGTTTCTGGGCTTGACTCGGGCATCTCCATTTTCTCTTGATAATTTGTAAAGCAAAGTCATTTGTCAAGCACATATACATGTACATGTACATGTAAAGGTATTCAAATTTATGGGTGTTTCTTTCCCAGGTGTGTGTGGTGATGAAGTATTTCATTCACCTGCTGTTTAAGTTTGTAATATAATTGTCAGAAAGCAGATTGCATACGTACGTGTACCTGGTATTCTTCTTTTGGGGAGAAGGTTTCCCATGAAAATGAAATGGACTTTTCAACTGCTATATTTAAGTTTTTTAAATAAATATATGGGTTGTAAGATTACCCTATTATACATTAGGCCATGTAAAAAAATATACATGTTTAGCGTCCCCCGCCCGCTTCCTTTTTGGGGGCCGCCTCCTATTTTTTTATTTAAAAAAAAAAAAAAAATTGTGGATTTTTAAGAAAAAACACATGAAAAACACTGCTAAAATGGATCTATTTCTGATTAAAAAAAATAAATAAATGTCGGCGGCCGTCTTGAAAAATAGCCCGACTGACAGGGAAAATGTACTGAGCGACCATTTTGAGCAGCCATTTTGAAAGAAAAAAGGGCCTCCCTATTTTTTCCAAAAAATAGGACGCTAAACATGTTTTTTTTTTTTTTTTTTGGCCTTACATGTATGTACATGTATGTCTTGAACCAAATATTATTTTTACCTTCTCAGTTAGGAGTTTTCGTCATTATAAAATAAATCCTCTCTTGAAATAGAACAAATGAATGAAATAAAATAACATACATGTAAAACAAAATCAATCCTGTCATAAAATAAAATGAATTTCCTCTCATGAAAGTTTGAAGTTTCAGACGTTTCACAGAATCATTTATTATTTTTAACTTGTCTTATTTTACGAAGCAGACTTCTAATTTTGTATCCTCTCTTACATACATAAGAACTTCAACAAAAGCATTCAACAGTATTATTGAGTGAGGGTTGAATCACAAATTATCCCCAGCTTTGATGGGTGGGGTGTACAAGTACCTTCTTGGGCAGAAGGCGAGAGGAAGTGTTGAAGTGGGGGTGTGGAGAGGAGTGGTTTAGAAGGGAAGGGAAATATTGACTGCGTATTTTGCATTGTAGATCTCCTATTGAATCTCGCCTTTTTCGAATAACTTCTCTGCAATGTCCAGTCCGCTTTACATAGATATAGAACCCCAGGCACTAATGATGCTACAATTACGAGGAGGTCTCGAGTACACTCCGATACCACTCTGGTTATTATGAGTTTGAACTTGGTTATTGAAAGGCAAATTTAATTTATATTGAGTATAGTCCAAACATTAATGTTTTTGCATCACATTAGTATCCACTTCAAGGTTATAGTGAAGTATCCACATTAATTGTCTATGATTATAAAGTGTAAGTTGTGCTTTAACTGAAACATATACATGTACATGTATGTACATGTAGCTGTACAGTGTATGTGCAGGATATGCAACACAGTGTATGACAGTGACTTGCCTGAGTGTGCAAGAGGCCTCCATGAAACCTGTATTTTTAAACTTTTCTAATGCACCAAAGGCACCAATGACACATTTCTTTTCCCTTTTCCACAGAGTCCACCTCTAATATAAACATTTCTGTCAGGCTTAGGAAATATCTTTTTGTGAAGCATTTCAATTCTTTACTTGCCAAATTAAAAAAAATATTTTCTTTATTGTGACATAGCATCTGTCCATACATATAGGTACATGGACATGTTCGTACTGTATGTTCATACTTGATGCAATGAACACCTACCTATATTTTCCGCTCATACATGTAGCCAGGAGGGCGTTTTAACAACATGCTTATTAAAGATGGGTAGCAGATATTTGTGTACTGGAGTGAATCCTGAAACGACCTTCAGTGTAAAGTGGATAAACTACATGTAGTTAACTACCGGTACATTCATTTTTATACAGTCAACACCTAAATTATTCATACCCGAACACCAAGTTTTGTAATTTTTTAAGTATGTGAAAAATAGATTTGTCCCTATAAATGTTTCTTGAGAATGTGACATATCAAAGCTTTTACATGTACCGGTACATCTAAAAGTATTCAACAAAGGCCCTAATTAAACCAGTCCACCTTTCTCTCTCAAGTATGTATAATTTAGTTGTTGACTGTATGCTTACTAGTACAAACTAAAGTGACCCCAATAAAATGCAATCTGATTTTGTGGATGACTCAAAGAGATATTTTTATTTTTCTATCTATCAGATCCTAACAGTCAGATGGAGTTTGTCAATCCAGCCTTCAACATTGCAGATACAGAGTTCACTCTCGTGGACAGGTACGTCTAACCCCGTGTCCACACCCACCAAATTCATCATATAACTATCCTGAAACGGTATAGTTATACCGCTTCGGGATAGTTATATCATGAAATGGTGTGTGTAGATGCTTACTAACAATACGTCATATAACGAAACGTAGTATAATGAAACGTCGTATAACGAAACGCGGGTTTGGGCATCGTTTCGAACTAGAACTCAATAAAGAATCACGTGTAATCATGGAATGTGTTGTGTGTGGACGTAACTAGTATAACTGGTCGAACTAGAACGGTATAACTGGGCGGGGCTAAACATGACCGCGCGCGAAAGGAGACCAGGGGGGCGTTTCATGAAACAATTAGTCAGTGGTTTTCACCGACTAATATCATTTTCACCGACAATTTAGTCAGCACTGACTAAATTTGACCAATCAGAGGCCTGGAAAATAGTCGGTGAAAATGATATTAGTCGGTGAAAACCACAGACTAATTGTTTCATGAAACGCAACAATTAGTCGGTGGTTTTCACCGACTAATATCATGTTCACCGACAATTTAGTCAGCGCTGACTAAATTTGACCAATCACAGGCCTGGAAAATAGGCGGTGACAAAAGAATTGTCGGTGCACATGATATTAGTCGTGAAAACCACTGACTAATTGTTTCATGAAACGCCCCCCTGACCTCTCATTTCCGCCCTGGAATTTGATTCTTTATTCGACGTTTCTTGTGTGTGGCCACCCTGGAATTTATATGATGATTCTTAATACGACGTTTCTTTATAGAGATTCGGGATACAATTTTTTGTGTGTGGACACGCTGTAAGATGACGTGGCAAAAGCGCAGAGTTGAACAAAAAAAAAACCTTTCTGCATCTTATAAACACAGAGCTCAGTGAATACGTGTATTGCCAAATAAAAAAAAATTAAGTGTTTCTCGTCCCCGCCCACCTCCTTTTTGGCCGCCACCTCCTTTTTAAAGTATATTATTTTACTATTCAGAAAGAAAAAGCCCCCCCCCCCCCCCCCCCCCCCCCAAAAAAAAAAAAAAAAGCCTGTGATATATACATTTTGTTTAAATAGCTTTTAAAGGGATACAAATCATTTGTTTTGTCACAGTATACTCACACATAGCACAATATCTGTAAATAAATAGGCTTGGCCAGCTATAATCAGCATGGCAGCCATTTTGGAAAAAAATTGCAAAATAGTAATGCGCTGCCTCCTCCTTTTTTTCAAAGTCCTGACAAGAAACACATTATTTTTGTGATTTGGTCTACATGTAAGTCCTTTGTTGCGTGCAGTTGCCATGCATTTACAGGTTTAAAAATTTACAGGTTTACCATGCCATATCTGAACAAACATTTTATTAGCCTTCGTCTTCCTTCATAGTCATACTCAACACAGTTAACTGCACCCCCTCCCCTATTCCCAATGAAAAGTGACACAAGAAAATGGAACAGAGGTAACATAAGATTACCTTAGTGTGCTCTACATTTTGTATATTTGGAGACACTGATCGGTTTACATGTATATAGTGGGGCCTATTTTGGGGTACTATTTATTCTAAGTAGCCTATTGCAATCATTTAAAGGCCAACATAAGTAATAATGGATTTTGCCCTTTATAACATTCATGACATTCATTTGATTTGATTTGATTTGATTTATTGGTTTATTTAATAGTAAAGATGTGCATTACGTCTTAATGTGCATGTAGCCACTCTTTAAAGCTGTGCATATCAAAAAGACGAATAGCATCATTTGGTAGCAAAGCTAAACTTGGATGAAAATAAAAAATAAAATCCTTGTGGCTGTCTGTGAATATTTGATTCTTCCCTTTAAGATTCACTCCCAATGAATCATGGATCATTTGCTTGGGCTATTTTTGCAACTTCCTTACCCTGGCAACCCACTTTCAGCTTAGGTATACGTATTGCACATCTCATAGGGCAGGGCTTGAGAGTAGCAGAAAAAATGCCAGCGACCACCCTAACTCCTGCAGGGCAACCTAGTACATGTTCTAATAAAAACGCCTGCCTAAGTTGCACAAGGGGCAACTGGGAAAAAAATATATAAGTGTTTAATGTATAAGGACTTTAATCGACTTAGTTTGTTTCCCAGAGAATATTATTCTGAAAATACATCTTCAAGAGATGTCAATTGATAACAAGTCAAAGATATAGTTGTACATGTACACTGTACATGTACATTTAGAAGTAGGGTTAGTGTTTTGATTAGGTTTTAGGTTAATAGGGTTAGGGTCAAGGTTGCATAGGTTTGGTGTTGGGTCTATGGTTGAAGGTGGAACATGGTTTATAGTGTAGGGAACAATAAACCACTAGAGCAAATGTCATACAGTAGGAACCATTTTAGAAGATTTTTTATGTATTTTCATGTTGTGTCGGTGTATTTGTATTTCCTACATACTGTACAGTTGACATCCAAATTATTCTTGCCCCTTGTAAATTTTGAGTTTTTTATGATTTTTCTTAACTCAAGAACTGGTTGAATTAGGACCTTTGTTGAATAGATATAAGCTTTAAATTGTCTTATTCTTAAAACATTACAACATTTGGTAAGTGGATAAGTTATTTTAACGAACTGTTATGCCAAGTTTTGTCAATTGTTTAAGTATGTGAAAAACTGATTTGTACTGCTTTTTATATTCTTAAGAATGTGACATATTAAAGTTTGCATCTAAGAGTATTCAACCAATTGACCAGTCATTCTTGAGTTTGATACAAAAAACACCCCCCAAAATGTCAAATTTACAAGGGGTGTGAATAAATTAGTAGTTCAACTGTACATGTTCATGTAAAGGAGCAGCAGTGCACTTAACCACATGCAGGCCGCCTCGCATAGGCAGAGCATTGGAATGAGCTTACGCATGACACCTCATACCTATCGCTGGGCGCCTTGCGTTATCGAGAGCTCCCGGTTCATATTAGGCCTGTCTTCATCAGCTCGAGATTGCCAAATATCCCGCTATTTGAACTATCCCGATCGCAAATTATTCAGTTCATTTGCAGTTTCATCAGCCCAAAGTTGCAATTACCGGGATATTTGGGCGAGATAATCATCCCAAGATATCTTGGGCCAGTTTGCAAAATATCCCGCTGATTGTCCGGTGCGTCTTCACCAGCTCGAAGACTCGCACTATGCGCGAACGCCGAGCAAAATATCTCGAGCTAATTTCTCGAGCTCGAGTTTCAAGTTTTGAGGTCAAGTCTCGAGCTGACGAAGACGTAATTTGTAACTTCAGGATTATTTTCACAAATCAGAAATAGCGGGCTATTTGGCAATCTCGAGCTGATGAAGACAGGCATATATTGATTGCCTGCTCATCCCATGTTGTTATGAACACTGATTTGAGTCGGCAATGTTGGCCAAGATAAGATTGGCCCAGGGTCGCAATTAAATGAACCATCACTGTCCCCGCTAGCATCATCATGCTCTCTTTTTGTTCTTCTTCTGGAACATGGGAGCCCGGATGAAGTAGGCTAGGAATGAAGGATTGTACATGATCGAACTAAGGTTCAAGTTTAAAGGCACTGCATGAACAGTTGAACAACTAAATTATTCATACCCCTTTGATGCATTTTTGTGTTTTTCGTTCAACAATGAAAGGTGGGCCAGTTGAATTAGGGTCTTTGTTGAATACTTAAGATTTAACATGTCAAATTCTCAAGAAAAAGTAATTAGGAAAAATCAATTATTCATATACTGTACTTAAAAAATTACAAAAGTTGGTAAGGGTATGGATAATTTTTTTGTTAAAGGTACGTTACAGTTTGCAGAGTTCTGAGACATCCTCTTGTTTGAAGGAGTCCATGTTTGAAATACTGTTAAATATGACATAATAATGATAGTCACATTGACATAGCTTTTAATACCGGTAATGTATTTTTTTAAGCGCTGTAGATTGTAATTGTTATTACCCAAGTCATTGAACTCAATTCCTAATCCGCACATGATGGTGCACATGCTTTGCTCCCTGGGAACTTTTTTGGCCAGGTGCCATTTTACTAGCGCACACATGCCAATCCAACCATGTTAACGTTCGTATCGTACCGTTTACACCTTGCACACCTGGGTTGAAAGTGGAAAATGAAGAGTAATGTCTTGCCGATTGATTCACTTCCGATGTTGAGTCAGGTCCAGCCATGTTTTTTTTCTTCAAATAAATACCCTTTCAATCAATAAATCTTAAATTCTTAACCGTCTTCTGTCATTCTTTGATGTGAATTCAGGAAAGGCAGTACACTTGCCAGCGTGCCACCCCTTAAACCTACAAGACCGGACAACAGTAATGCAGCATTCGTCCAGTCCAATTCATCTCCTACCAACATTATTCAGGTAACTGTACAGTATAGTGTGTGTCGTCATCTATACTTAATCACTAACCACCTTCAGATTAGCAGATCAGTGAACAACTCGTGTCGTAGCCCCCCGCCCCCCCCCCCCCTCAACCCCCAACCCCAATCGAGTGGTGAAAGTACATTTTGAAAAGAAAAAAAATGAAAAGAGAGGATGTTTGTGTGTGTGTAGGGGGGGGGGGGGGGGGTAGGGGGGTACTGAAAAAGTGATACAGGAAAGACAAAAGGGAAGGATAAAAACTCAGTTTGGGTTTTTGAATGTGTTTGTATCACTAATGGTGATGGGCCTAGGTTTTAGCTTGTCTCTTTTAACTGAATTGTGGAGCTGATAGGCCAACTAAAAAAGTCTTAACAGGATTTAGCAACAAAATAAATGCCATTGTAGCACAATACTGATTGTGTAAACAAAATTCAAACAAACAAAATTCTTTAAAGGGAAATCCAACTTTATTTGACAACTACTCTAAAAGAATGCTGAAAGTCAGAGATGCAGAATGGTGAAAGTTTGAATGAACTCAGACAAACGATAATGAAGTTATGATTTTCAAAATAATTTTTACCACTATTGTACATGTACATGCACTTTTAAATATGTTTCATTTCAACTTTGTAGTTTGTACACTTTGTTGGCTTTAGTTCAACAACAGTTAGTTTACATCAAAATGCAAAGCAATGTCCAATGTTTAGCAACTTCTACATCCATATATTGATGAAGGAAGGAAACGGGGGCCTTGTATACCGGTAGATAGAACACTCGTGAGTTCTCGAATTAAACTTAAAGCCCTGCAAGTTATATATTTTTTTTCTTTTCAACTCATGGTAGGATGGAAAATCATTTGTTTTATGATAGAATTAGTGTCAATAATATTTGTCATTGTGATCTGATTCTTTATTTTTGGGGTATGCTTTTTACATTTATTGACCATGATACTACATTTGGTTGTCATTAAAAACTTCCTCACATTTCTTAGGAATGGGAAGGATTTTTATATTTGTATAATTATTTCCATTACAGTACAGTGCTTTGTGGTTTTGAAAAGCTGTTCATGTATGTAACAAGAAATTTGCTTGATTGTACAATATACATATTCCCACATTCATTATGTACAGTGGATCTGTTTATAGTTGAATACAACAAGTCAGCTATAGATACATGTACATATTTGTTAGGGGAAATAACAGAGAAGCAATGTATATATTAGCCCTATTAACACAAACATGACAGTGATCCCAATAATGATAACAAATTGTTTTTTTAAATGGTTCAAATGCATTTAGTTCAATTTTTGTCTTGGTTCCAGGCTCCGTCATCACCTCCTGTGTCCCCTACCCCGAGTTCTCCATCGTTCACCCCCCTGCCGGTAGTCTCGCCGGGCAGGACCTCGGGCAGCTTAGAGCGGAACCAAAGCCTACCGGCCAGCATGGTTCTTGATGGAGAAGAGACGGATGTCCCAACAACAAAGAGGCTGGAGAAACAGACCAGCGCACCTCCTGCTCCAACGTTGTCAAAGACAGAAGAGGGCTGGGCGTCGTTTGAGAAGGTGGTGGATGAAGAAGAAGAAGGTTGGTGGTTTTTAATTAAATTCAATTTAATTCAAAGATTATGTCCACTCAAATAGAATGGAGAGGATATATTTATAGGGAGCGCAGTATTTCAAGAATAATAATAGTAATTTATTAATGGTTTGTTTTATTCAAAATCATCTCGCAGCCCGAAGGCTGAATTGTGTAACTTTTTACAATAAATTTATATAGCACATTTTGCGCATATGGCTCTTTCTATAAATAGAGGGCCCATGCAGTATTTCATGTAGGTGTGCTATACTTTTACTATTTTCTCACCCATGCATTGAGTATTGTTTTTTTTCTTCATATATTTCAACAAAGTATTAATATAACATCCTTATGATGCATTGTCTGCAAAATGGATATCATTTTTATTTTTGTTATTTAAAAAATAATCTGTGGTTTCTCACCATGATTTCAAGCAAGAATTGTGACATTTTACTTTCCCATATTAAACTGCCTTTAAAACACTTAAATAATGTTTACTCTTGATTGCAGCACACAATACCATGTAAATTATCTACTTTGTTTCAACTTATCATGGTCTTTTCCCGTCGCTTGATGTCTAAAATTATTCGAGGTCGATTTGTTTACATACTGAACTTCGTAACATTTCGTTTCTCGATATGTTACGTCGGGACCGGACGCTATTGAATAGCGGTACAAAACAAATCCGAGTCAACTCATCGGAAAACAAATACAAATCTTTCAAGAAAACAACAATGGGTTTATAAGAACTCTGACAGCATTTCTATGGCAGAGAATTTTCACAGAATTTCCAGAACTAACATCAACCAATAACACTTGGATTCTCGCAATTTTGTTACGAAGTGAACATTTGACAAACATGTCTGTTCGCCCCGAGTGAAGTTAACCACGGCGAATCGTACCATTGTGAAGAATGCCAAATACCCAGCATGCTTAGAGGCAAGACTGTACCCCAACCATTTTTTCCTGTCTTCTACGTCATTTTATACGTGTGGTTTCCCCTCGTTACGACGGTAGAAATGTTACGAAGTGAGATACCAGTACAACTATTTTTGTGAATGAGTTCTGACACGCTTCCCTCATTGGCTGCCGAAATATGTTAAACATTATTCCATTGTTCGTTACGAATAATGGACAGGCGCTCGTTTCTTTCTTTTTACGATTTAATGACATTTGTGATTGAGAAACTTTTATTTTTAAGCAGACGATATCAAATCTTTGTTACGAAGTATTCTAACTCGACAGTGGACTCGTCCACTTGCGTTGGGGGACACACCAATACACATGGGTCAATATATGATATGTTACAGGAGCAGATTTGCTCATTAAATAATGTAATTGTCACTGTTGATATAACACAGCAACGAAATAAAATATTCAATGAGTATTCCTCATTTTGTAACCCAAAAAGAGAATCTATAGCAGTAAAATAATCCAGGTACCCCCGCGAAATATTCGTACCTCCCATTCATTGACCGAGCGACCGAGATCTGAGGCGACCGGACCCAGATTTCTGTTGTCAAATTCAGCCCAGAAAAGGTAAGTTACCGTGAATTTCTGTTCTTTTCTTTGCATAATAAAATCGGCAGTAAAACTATGATCCATATTTTTGAAATCATGAGAATAACTATGCTTTTAATACTTATTACTTCATTTCATTTCGTTTAATTTGCGAAGAAATTTGCTTTTGAGTCAAACCTTAATTACAGTCCCACATATTGAAAATTGTGTAACATGTAAGAGTTTGGCGCTAACTCCCAAATTTTCCCGGCCATGCAGAAAAAGTAAAGGGATTTTTAACTATAAATACAAATAATGTCTTGCTCTTTTTGGCGTTGCCATGCCACGAAACTGAAGTATAGATTTGTGTCGCAAGTTTGCATCATGAATTTGACTTTTGAAGTGTGTCGGTCACGCTGACTTGCAACCAAGTTGTGTACCTATAGATCTAATTTAAACTATAAATTCAGTTCAGTAAAGTAATTCTTAAGAATTATGAATTTAAAACTAGATTTTGAAGTGGGGGACAAATATGCAACAGTGAATAAGAAAATGAACAATGAACAAAAGAAGAAAAAAAATCAATCAAGGAAAACATTGACACAATCCTTGTAGAATCTATTTTGTAATTATTTATTTAAACATTGATTAAATAAAATGGAGGTAATAAAAACTAAAAAAAAGGTCATAAAAAGATGACGAAGACATGCATAAACTGATAAAGAAAAATTGTTGCATTAAATTTGATGGTTTTTATATTGTATAAGAATAAAGATGTGTACACTGTCACTGTGCTGGGTTTCTTCTGTGTGTGTGTGTGTGTTCATGTGTCACTGCAGCTGCCACTATAAATAAGTATACTTGTGTGTGAATGTTGAAGTCTGATAATCATAATGAACTTAAGAAGACAAAACCGTTAGAAATATGAATATGAGAATGCTGCTTGTACTGTATAAATTCTAACTGTGATCAGCGCTGTGCGTAGCTGTGACGCGACGTCGCTCAAAATCTTGCAGGTACATTTTTGTAGATATGCGACGAGGTAAAAAAAAATCGCCTTTACTTACAAAATTATTTGAATTCGTTTCGCTCTGAATTACCTTTAGTGATTGAACTTAATGTACATTGCATATAATTTGCTAAAAAAGAAGGATAACTTAAGTTAAGTTGATAAGTTCAATCACTAAAGGTAATTCAGAGCGAAACAAATTCAAATAATTTTGTAAGTAAAGGCGATGTTTTACCTCGTCGCACATCTAAAAAAATGTACCTGCAAGATTTCAAGCCACGCCGTGTCACAGCGCTGTGCTATGCACAGTTATATAAATTCATGCTTGTAGAAAATAGTATGATGTGAACATGACAAATTAAATTTTCCCCCCATTATTTTTTTGTTCATGTTAACAGATTTTAGCCATCATTGACAACGATAAATTCCTTGCTCACCATGCCTGGCCTTAGTAAACATGTGCCAAGAAAGTCTTGGCGGGATGACATGAAAGCAAAACCCCCTGGTGGAGCAGCTGAAGAACCCCAACCCCCTGGTGGAGCAGCTGAAGAACCCCAACCCCCTGGTGGAGGAGCTGAAGAACCTGAACTCCCTGGTGGAAGAGCTGAAGAACCCCAACCCCCTGGTGGAGCAGCTCGAGAATCCCAAGTTGTAGCAGAACAGAGTCATCTAACTTATGTGAAAGGTAAATTATGTTATTTTGAAGTTAAAGGCATTATTTAACAATGTTGCCAGGTTAATAAAGCCCTGAAAAACTGTTCTTAATTTATCCATTTAGTATCTGAAAGTAATCTGGTATTTAAAAATTATTGTTTAGTTTTTTTGTAGGGGGTTTATTATTATTGTCTTATTTGCAGCCCCCAGAAATATTTTGCAATTGTTGATAGTAGGTTGATTTTTCTAAGACACATGGAGTTTGTAGTATCCGTCTTGTACTTTTGGGAATTCTAAAAGACTTAATCTTATCTATGCTTTTCCTCTTTTATCAGTTGGGGATTTTGTTGCTGTCATTTTTGATGATAGCTGGTGGCCTGGAGAGGTGACAAATGTACTTCAAGATTCATGCCTCATCAACTTCATGACTCGGAAAGGGATGAACAGATTCATATGGCCATCTCATAAGGACGAAGCTCGGATTAGCAAGTCAGGAATCGTCAGGCTGATGCCTGGGCCCCCAGCACCGGTGTCCAACCGGTACCACGGATTTGATCCCATGTTTGTTACACACATCACACATGATGTTGAAATATACCTGAATGGAAATTAACCTGAGGACAGCAAATGCATCACACTGATTTATTGTATTGTAATTGCTTGAATTAATTTTGACACTTCAAATGAAACTTGTAGTTTAAAGGCTATTTCCAGCAGGATGCATTTACTGTTTCGATCTCAGAATTAGTTTGTTATGGAGGTGACTAATCGGTTAGATCTCATCAGCCCAGGTCACAATTAGTTGCACACCTCAACGGTCAAAAGAAAGTTTTTAGGTATAATTCCAATTGTGTTAATGAACAAAAGAAAATTTGCACCATAGACAAGCGACCTTATATTCTGAAGCCATGTAATCAGGGAGATTGACAGAAGGCTGGATGATTAACATGGACAGAAAAGAAGCCTTGTGTGAAATGCATCAAAACAAGACCAATTGAAAAAGCTGACTTTAATGTGCAGAGCAGAGTTGGTCATGTACTTTCTTGTCTCTGGTTTCAATGATGTTAATAAACCTATTTAGAACAATAGGTTTGTTGAACTCCTTTCAAAGAAAATTTGATTAACTGTTAGTGAACTAGCAAAGCAATGCTAATGGAAACTAAAATAAATGAACGATCAGACCTGTAAACAAGAAAAAGAAATTAAGAAGAATTTTACTATTCAGTTTGATTAGTAACCAGCAGTTTGATATTTATTGTGTGCTGCATTTTTTTAGTGTACTTTTTGCATATGTGCAAATTCACCACTTTTGCACACATGTAAAACAGAAAGGAACAGTGTTCTTGAATACTTACAATTGTATTGAACTGTTAACATTGGTAAATTGTGAGTGTTAAATGTTAAGGGTTTAGTTTTCAATTTCATAAACTTAACTGTTAGTGTTTAAAACTGTTAGTGTTTAATACTGTTAGTCTTTAAAACTGTTAGTCTTTAAAACTGTTAGTCTTTAAAACTGTTAGTCTTTAAATGTTAACAACTTTAAGAACTTCTTTGAAGGAAATAGTGAATGTAAATGAATTCGTCCAAAAAGGGACATTAACAACATGTCAGAAAAGAACATTATTTTCAACAGTCCCAATTAACTTTATTATTTCAAACAAATACCAATGAACTGTCAACTGACAGAATTATGATATATCAATTTCACAAAGATACTGTGACAGGCAAGCTTTAATTAAACAACTTTTCTTGTTTATACATCAGTCACATTTACTCTACGGCGGTTGTACGGTGACAGTAGAACTCCAAAATCAAGTGATTCCTGCAGTTGCCGTAGAAATTCTTTGGTGGCGAATCCCCATGTTATACAGGCCGCAGGGGTGGCCGTATAATTATAGCCTGCCTTGCGTTTGTCATAAAAAAAAAACTACTACAGCTGCCGCAGCGACGCCCTACGGCTATCATGCGTCATCACCTCAAAGGACGTGGGCAGCCGCAGTTTTTTCTGTCTCCATAAATTAAAAATGCGCTGTACGGCCACCGTGACAAATGTGCCTGAGGTATTATAATCAAATGTTATGTGTGCTATCTGAAATAAAATCATTGTGATTTGTTATGAGAGTTGTTAATAAAATTGAATTTGAATTGTAAACATCACATTTTTGTTCTCTGTATTTTTTCCTGTAGGCAGTATGTATTTTAAAAACGCTACTAATCCTTTAATGTTATCTAAAAACAATCTTTACAAATTAACATGAATATAACAGGTTTAAAAGCAATACACCTTTGTGCATGCCATTGGATATGACTTTGGTGACCCAGTAATTTGGATTATTTTAACATGGATATAATTATGTTTTTTTTATATTTTATATTGTTTTTTCAGGCTAGAAATTTGTAGGACTTCACAGTGTAACAAAGAAACCATACATATGGTTTCCTGTTACACTGGGATTTTCTTCTCTTAATAGCTAATTTGACAAAACTGGTCAAAGATATGGATTGTTGAGTAAAATATTTATTAAGTATGTTGCAAATCATTATAATTCAGTAGCTTTACAAGATTTGAAATGTGTAATTCATAAAAGGAATGCCATTTTAAGTTTACATATTAAATTTTTACTCATTATGCGATTTTGTGAAAATAAAAAATCACGCTTTTGGGAGGAAAAAAAAAAATTCCATTTTTTTCTATCTAGTTTTAAAAAGTGGATCCAAGGGCAGTTTTAAAAATTGTGATTGAATGTATGAAATCTCTAGATAAATATCTATAAAATTAGTGCGAAGTGAAAATTTGGTTTCTCTGTTACATTGGGATTTTTTCGAGCGAGCTACAATACAAATGAGTGTAACCTAAGATACAGCTAAACCCATGATATGATTGTATTTTTTTTTTTTTTTACTTGATTTGTTCTCACTATGACCGGAGTTTGAGCAACATGGCATGAATATGAAATGTTGACCTTAATGTCACACTGTGGGCCCTCTATTTATAGAAAGAGCCATATACCTTACAATGTACATGTACATTGTATGCTGTTTGGCAAGACATCAATCTACATGTACATCTGCAACTCTCCACCCTGGTCTAGTAAATGGGTACCTGGTCAGAAGTAACTCCTTGAATGCTTTCAGTGCCTTAGGGCAGGTAGGCTGAAGGCAGGGTGATATCCATATTTTTAAGGCACCTTGAGTATCTGTTTGGGCAGATATTGTGCAATATTAATGTAGCTTGTAAGTATCGGCTTGCATGGTGATGTAAATATACATTTACATGATGCGGGTGCACCATGTGAGAGAGAGGGAGGATTGAGGAGTCATGAAAAGGACTCTCGGTAATCTTTCTTGAGGGTGTGTAGTCCTGAAAAGGACTGTTGGTGTAGTCTTGAAAAAGACTGTTGGTTATCTTTCTTAGCTTATAGTTCTAAGGAGAACTATAGCGCTTGGAGAGGATGGGTGACCAACAGTCTTTTTCAAGACTACACGGTATTCTTAAGTGAGGTATATAATGTATAATATTAATGTAGAGCATCATTATCATTACTATTTTTTTTTATTTCAGTTGATGAAGGGCCGGATACGTCATGGGCAATGTACACGGGTGCGGTCAGCCCCTCGTCCAGTTGCTCATCCATCTCGGCCCCCGAATCCTCCCATCACACCTCCGAGTCGCCCATCGACAGCAGGAGTGGGGTGGCCGACAGCCAGGAGGGGGATGCAGAGGAAGAAGAGGAGGAGGATGAGGATGAGGATGAAGAGGAGGAGGAGGATGACGAAGAGGAAGAGGAGGAGGAGGAGGTAGGGAAAGGAGGTGCGGACGTGGAGGAGGAGGATGTATGGAGCATCAACACAGAGCAGAGAGAGTACTACTCCAACCAGTTTAAGATGCTGCAGCCTGACCCAGTGGGGCTACTACCAGGTAAATTAAAGGGGGCTGATTCTCAATTAGGCTAGGATGAGGGGCCAGGATAGGGAGCGTGGGGTTGTATGTTTAGTAGATGTCTCAGTAGAGCAGAGACAAACCTTAGTGGGGCTTTTACCATGTAAATTAAAGGGGCTAACTTTTAATTGGTGTAGTAGGAGGAGGAGGAGGAGGGGGGGGGGGGGGGGGGGGTAGGAGGTGGTAATACAGTGAAACCCGTCTATAAAGACCACCCAAGGGGAATAAGAATTAGAAAAGTGACCTTTATAGGCAGGTGATCTTTATGTGAAGGTGCCTATAGTACATGATTCAATGAGAAACCATTTTTAACGGAAACAAAAAATGTGCTCTTTCTAGACAGGTGGTCACTAAAGCAGGTTTAACTGTACCATGAGATGGAATATAGATGCTGCAACCCAAGACCAGGCCTGATAAAAATCTGATTTAAATCGGTTTCCCAATTTTTTTTCTTCTTCCCGATTTAAAAAAAAAAAAAAAAAAAAATCCAGATTTTAAATTTTTTTTTAAATATTTTTTTTTAAATAATTTTTTTACCAGATTTTTTTTTCCTTCCCTATTTTATCCAGATTTTCCCGATTCCCCCTTAGTTTCTCAATTCTTCCCTATTTTGCCCTATTTTTTCCCCAATTTTCTTACTCGAAAGGGGGGAATGTTCATAGATGCCATTTTTTCCCCGCGAATCCTCTTCTTTTTTTTTTACTCAAGGGGGGCGTGGTTGAGGGGAAAACAAAAACCCAATTTTTTTTTTTAGTGCTCACTATCACCCCTGCAAGACCCAAAGGAGTGGGGGGGGGGGGGGGGGATGAGGGTGGCATGGATTAGATAGTAATGATTGCAGTAGATTCTTGAAACGTCAAGGTGATCATATGAGTTTTAACAAGCAGAGAGAATGACGATCTAACCAGTTTCTGATTCTGCAAAAAAAAAATCAGTTTAACTTTTATATTTTATTAGTATGGCTGATGGCATTCTATTTCCTTTTCTCATTTTTAGGTGGAGATGCGAAAGGATTCTTTGAGAAATCTAAGCTTGCAACGGAAGAACTCTCCAAAATCTGGTAAATATGACGATGACATCTGTTGTAGAGTGTACGTTGGGTGATAGTTGGCATAGCATTTCCACTTTATAGAAAGCACTCCAGAGAGTTAGAATTAATTTCTACATGTATATTGGTGTTAATTTGCTTTTGCCTCTCCTTTCTTTATTTTCTTATTGTTTACCCTTGATTTGTTACTCTCTTTATTTATCCTTATGCTATATTTTTACCAGTCTTCTGAGTGCATCAGTTGGTTGGGCGGAGGGACCATTATGGCTACAGTGATTAAGTTTGGTCTCTTCTTCCCTGGCTGCCATCTTTTGCACTCAGAATATTGCTACAAAAAAAATTCTACTGAATTTTAAACATTTCTTCCTTGATTTGAATCCAAAGTGTTGAGTATCTTGACATGGCATTCTCACCTTGTCTTGAAAATTGATCTTTGGAATATTAAACTCTCCTGGGGGGTGTTTCACAAAGATCCTAAGTCGAACTTAACTCTAAGTTGGACTTAAAAGTTATGGAGAGCCATGAAATCAAATATATTCTAAAGCAAAAATTCAAGTATTTTAGACTTTTCATAAATTCCACACCAAGAACATCAAATCTCCTTAATAATATAGTATTAATGACTGCTTTGAGAGAAATAGTTGTTTTTATAAGCTCAAGGGAAGGTTAGAATTGTGCTATTACCCGAGGCGTGCCGAGGGGAATAGCCCAATTGTAACCTTCCCGAGAGCGTATAAAAACAACTATTTCTCGAATATTAAAGCAGTCATTAATACTTTTATATGCCGAAAAAAAATAGACTAAAAAATAAAAAATAAAAAATACTTTTTTTTTTTGTCGAAGGTGAGAGTCGAACTCTTACGTACAATGAGTGATGCATCTTAAACCAACGCCTTACACCACTCAGCCATCGCGCGCTGTTAAAGGCTTGGCAGTTTTGTACAATATATACATTAAAATGGATTGAAACCGGCTTCGGCGTGATGAATGCTTCGCAAAAGCACCCTTCTTTTACTTTTGCAATGCATATTGGCACGAACTTAGATCAAGATCTATCGGCAGATGTTGTTTTTTTGTTTTTGGAAGTTTATTTTCGTCTTCATGTCAACAATGCAAGATAAAATTGTCGGTAAGATCGATCGAGATTCAATTGTATTGAAATTACCGACCAATTATTCGCACACATACGGTATCCTCGATCGCTCAAACCATTTTTTAACATGTAGACCTATGGGGTAACCATGGAGACTGAACTATTTTTTTAATAACCATGGTTATTAAAAATATTAAATGTTTTATGCATGGTTACCGGGAATTTTACAGGAACAGTTGAAGTTTATGAATGCAATTTCGACCAATCAGATGGCTGGATTACTTAAGTGAGGTATATAATAGAAAATATGAATGATTTGAATCAACATTTTATGCTATTTAAAATAACTTTTACAAAATATTTCCAAAGATGCTAACGGCTTTCCATAATTGTTAAGTCCAATTTAGAGATAAGTTCAACTTAGATTCTTTGTGAAACACCCCCCTGGCCTTGACCTGTATTAACCAATGCAACACTACTCTTGTGTGTTGGTGTACATGGCTGGAGATACATTTTGTTACCAAGTCATGTCACTTCTCCCCTTCTATTGCCTTACATGTCGTATCACATGAATTTTAATTTCAGATTCTTTAAAATTTGGCATTCATGGATGACCGGTTGGGAACAATAGCCCGACTGTCATTTACTAAAATCACACTTTCTTATATCAAAGAAAGAAGAGTGCTCTTCATGAAAATATCACTGCTTTCCAGTTCATGTGGCAAATTTTCACTTTTGAACCTGCCCGTTATGCTCATTTCACGGTTGCAAATCATGCAAATGTGGTATCATTTTAACTCTTATCCTGCCACCGGGTTAATCCCCATTGTGCCAAGCCCCAAATCCCCTCAGTGCCAAGTTTATAACGAGATAATCGGATTAATGCGATGGTACTATCAATAGCGCGTGCAAAACACTAGGCACAGTCCTATGGGCATAAACAATATTACTGCTATTACATCTGCGTGCAATCATGCAAGAAGCAGAGGAGCAGTAGCTTGCTGAGGTGTATTTAGCACTATAACAATAGCGTGCATGCATCCTTATGGCAGGCTATGAGTTAAAGAGGAACAAGCACACTTTCTAATGATAATAATCAAAGCGATGATTATGTCATGATAGGAGAGCATGGTCGCTCCAACTTAGTTTCCCAAGCTGTTTTGAGGGTTTTACATTTACATATGGATACTGAGGCTTACTTCTTATTTTTTCATGCAACTTTCTCTTAATAGGTGTCATGATAATGAATTTGTATCAGATTATGCAAATGTGACACGTGTGACCTTGTGAGGTCAGGTAAATATAAATTCCACATCAAGAACATGAAATATCCTTGATAATAGAAAATATGAATGATTTGAATCAACATTTTATGCCTTTTCAAATAACTTTTACAAAATATGTTCATAGATGCTAAAGGCTTTCCATAATTTTTAAGTCCAACTTAGGATCTTTGTGAAACAACCCCCCCCCCCCAGTACTTTGTTTGCACTTAATATGTGACACTAGGATGAGTTATTCATAAGCTATATCATGATGATGTGCCCTAATCCACCTTTCCATTTCATTGTTACTCCAGGCAACTCTCCGACGTCAACAAAGACGGAACACTTTCCTTGGAGGAGTTCTGTACAGCCATGCACCTGGTAGTCCTCAGAAAACACAACATTCCACTCCCTGATGAGCTACCCCAATGCCTCTTCCCCAAGATGCCCACGCTCAACGGCGACGGTAGGCCCTCGTCGTCCTTTGTGTGTCGGGAACAATCTCGATTTATTAAAAACCTGAAAATATTGTATACAGTGTGTCCCAGAAAAAACGAAACCTGAGAATTCTTAATGTTTTATCATAACTTAATCACAATGATAATTAATAAATGACACATATTTGTAAAGCTTAGATCCTCCTCTTTCATTTGATGCAATTTATATGATGCATATTAGTTATGATAAAACATTGATAATTCTCGGTTTCGTTTTTTTTGGGACGCACTGTATAGAGCATTTTCATAGTGTAATCAAATTTAATGCATTCGTCTTTGTGAAGTGCCTCGATACACATTATTTCATTCATCCTTGACAAATCTTAAGCCTTGCTCAGATATACAATGGTAAACTGTTGCATTGTATTTTGTTAATGATGACATAAAGTGTAATATGCTTCAAATTTCTGTATCTTATAATACAGAGCTCAGTGTTTACACGTAGGAACTTTGTTGTGCGCAGTTGCCCCATATTTACACTGTAAAAAATGCAGCAGTTTATCTGAATGAGCCTTTCGAATTAACATTCAATCCTGTATGATTTATGAGAGGATGAGGAACTACCTTAGAATACTAATCATATTTAGTGCATCAAAAATCCATTTGCTTGTATATAATCACTACATAATGCGTATGTAACAGAAGTTATGCACACTGAGACGGTAGCATACATGTGTATGTAGAATTCAAAACGTCATTTGGAGGGGGAAAAGAAAGAGTTCCTGTAAAGAAAAAATAACATGTTTCTGACACTGCTGTCGTAATATTTTTGTCTGCATAGGTCCAGTCCCAGTCAAAAGCACCACGCCCGTTCCTATTCCTGGCTCCCATGCACAGCCCATCACCACGACAACCATCCATCCGATCCAGCCCCACGCCCACACGGGCCGCAGCGTGACCCCACCCTCGTCGGGGTCAGAAATGAAGAATGCTGATGATGTAAGTACCGAGGTGTTTAGAATCGATTCAAAGTATTGCAAAACGGCAATCCATTCCTATTTTGAAGGAATTATTTCTATTTTGGGCCTTAAAATTGACTCTAAAGATAAAGTTGATTACAGGGGGGCGTTTCACAAAGCCTTTTTTCAATGACAAATAACAAAAATCAGTGACAAATCTGCTGATATCCAATCAGAAGCAAGGATTTCAGTAGCTTATAACACAACTTGTCATTTGTCACTGATGACAAGTTTTGTGAAACGCCCCCCTGGTCGGGCGATTCAATTGTAAAAAGAAAACATCTTGAAACAAGTGGGAAAGGTTAATTCTATATTACATAGGAATAGACGTATACTATGAGGTTTGGGAACGCCCAAAATCACATGCTCTGCACACAGAAATAAGTATGTGGAACTTCACACACACAAGTTGCATGAAAGTTGGGTCCAAACGTTGTCAGCTAGATCACTTTTCACATTGTGAATATTAGAGCATTTGAAGAGCAGTCCCTTTCAGGGGATATTCCTACTATACTGCTATATACAGTAGGCTTGCGGGTGCACCATGTGAGAGAGAGAGAGGTGATTCTGTGTCATACCTGCAACTGCAGCGTAACTACGTTAAAGAAGCCAAACTCCAGAATCACCTCTCTCGCTGTCACATGGTGCACCCGCAAGCCTACTGTATATCTACATCACCATGCAAGTCGACACTTACAAGCAGCATATACTTTTATACTTGCAATGTATTATTTTCACCTCTAATGAAAGACCATTGGCCTGAATGTGAGCTCTCTGAGTGTTTCCCCCAGGGCATGAATGATATAATGACTAAAATAAATTGTAAAACAAATATTTTAGTATATTTCACCACATACATGTATACTGGAAAAGAAAAAAGGCAAAAACAAATAACAAATGAATGTTATACTTGTTACAATTTTACAATGTAGGAAAGACAGAGTGAAATGTCACATACATGTATAAGCTGGATCTAAAAGGGCCACCCAGCTATCAGTGCCCATTTATTTATTTCTTTCCCATTTTATATAATTTCATATAATTGGGTTGCGTGTATAGTTTTTAAAGTATGTCAATTAGGCTTGTGGTGTAGACAGGCTTGTTGGAGCATGCAGAGTGCATGAGATGTTTGAATGAATGATTATTAAAGCCATACTGTACTAGAAGCACTATCCCCTCTGGCGCCATCTCTGTTCAGGTGCAGCAGTTTGGTCCTGTAATTTGCTGCTTCCCCATTTGCGCTGGTGGTCCTCGCAGCGAGTCCTCTCTCTGCAAAGGGGGAATTATGTATTGAGTTACACATGAGATGACGCTGTGCAATAACCATTATCAGAGCCATCTATACACAGAGATTGGCCAACCCAGTTTGAGTTGGACACAATATGGCGACGACTGCTTTGTTGAGTAAGCACAAAACGAAAGAATATACGCCATGTTGTGACCCAGTGAAACCAAGTTGGCCAAACTCTGTGTATAGATGGCTCTGACCAGTATGCAAGGGCAGAAAGTCCATCAGTGCAGTATTGCTTTAAAGTGAATTACATGTACATACACTAGGCCTGTGATATCAAATTTTACCATACGCTGAAGGGCTCCCTCTCTCTTTGACATTTGTATAAAGGAGGGGGGCCTACTTGGATATGTAAACCTCTCACAAAAAGTTTGGAAACTCAACTCTGATTGATTATATCTCTCTTGTTATGGCATAATCATCGCTTTGTTTAGTATCACAAGAAAGTGTGTTTATATTATTCCTCTTTAACATGATACACCATCTGTTAGGATTTTTCAGTCATGGAATGTGCATTAAATCAAAATAAGGGGCAAGGTAAAAAGTGGAAAGTTGCAAAATACCCTGCTCTTGCTTGGCTGAGCATTCTTCTTTCGTAATAGTGCACTGCGAAGTGCAATACAAGTGCTTACCTGTTCATTTTGCAACTCTTCACTTTTGACCCTGCCCCTTATTCTAATGTAATGCACATTCCATGGCTGCAAATTCTTACAAATATGGTATGTTTTTAAAGAGGAATATAGACTTACTAATGATACAGAACAAATCAATACTTGTCCCACGACAAGAGAGATACAGTACATGTATAATCGATCAAACTTGAATTTCAAACTTTTTTGAGGGGTTTAGATAATTTCTCTGGGCACCAAATTCTACTGTTGCTGCTCATTTAAAACAAGTAATGTAAAGTTGAAATAAAACAAAGAAATATACAAATTTGATGAGATCCTTGAGTTTTAAACTTGGACACAATAAAAAAATTAAAAAATAAAGTTATTTACACATTGGTGGCTGATAATTTCAAGCCCTGCATCATACATTCATGTATGTCTTCTGCTCATACATGTAAAAGATATCAAGATAGCAATGATAGAAAAACTGTTTACTGCATGTATGTGACTTTATTACGATACTTGTACACTCATACACTGTTGATATATGTATCCATAAAGATCAATATCTACCGGTACATGAATCAGAGTGGGGATGGGGAGGTCAGTTTGAAAACCCCATTCTCTCATCCACCTCTTTCAAATCATTGACTCCTTTCCAAAATTTCTGCTGGTTCATTGATCAGGATTGCTGAAATAATAAAAAATAACAACATCAACAATAAATTATAATTACAATAAAATAATAACGATGATAATATTGATGAATGTGGATCACTTGGAGTCCTGCACAGTGTTAATGTCCTTTGGCAAGACATTTATGTACATTTGCCACTCTCCACCCAGGTGTTAAATGGGTACCGAAATGAGCACCAAAATCAGTAGCCTAACCCAGCCAAGGTAATATAGCAGTGCCTTGAGCACCGTGCTTCATGGATACGTGCGCTGTAAAAATATCCAATATTATTATTATTATTATCATGTACATGTATTTCCCACTGAGCTGGATGCATGGATGCATGTGTATGGTACATGGTCAGTAAATGCTACTCAGACAGAGTGGAGATGGTGCACACATTGTGTCAAGTTTGATCAGGAGGTGACCTGATATTTGAGCCTGCAACAATTGCTCCGGGCTTTATTTCCTTGAGATTATAGGGTTAGGGTTGCAATTGAATTTTAAGTTAGGTAAAGAGTTAGTGTTAGGGTGTGTATTCATGTAAAATACATGTAAAAACTAATAAGAAAAGTCTGATAACTTTATTCACAAGCCTCATAATGCCATCTTTCTCATTTCAAAAATCCCGCACTGTGTGTAAAGGTGAATGAATGAGCAGACATGGGAACCTTTTTTTTTGCAATTTTTTTTACACACTAATGTCACAGAAAAGAAGCATCTATATAATGATGATAATATTTCATACTTATAATACATAGCCTCTTTTGAAAATAGGGCTGAGTCATCCTCGGGGGGCCCCGTGTGAAGGAAAACCGTGATGACTCGGGCTTAATACAAAAATATATCTTTATGCGCTGTAGAAGAGAGAAAGAAAACAAAAAGAATAGTGTGAAGAGAAAAATATCCTCAGCATACTTCCTCAAGTTATCTGTTAACTTGGAAATTGTTTTGAGGTGTATTCTTAAGTTGTCAAACTGTTTCACTGTTTTTGATATTCTCTGGCAATATCTATATTTGTTGCTTGGAAACGAGGCTGGTAAACTGGAAAATGTGCAGGCATGCGCTAGTCGTTGAAAGACATTTATTGCATGGAGATTTAGCTGTGGAGTTGAATGTTGAATGTTGTGCAGTGCATGCGTGGGTTCAGACACAAGATATCAGAAAACAGTAGATGGATAAAAAAAAGTTTGAAATAAACAGCATGTCGCTAGATTTCTTTTTCTATGTTTGCTGAACACTTGTAGTTTAACTCGCTATAATGTATTCTCTCACTTTCTCTTTAAAATCCCAGTATGATAAATCCTATAGAACTCAACCCTTGAAGAGTTTTTCAAACTCTTGCCCTTTTTTTGTATGTAATTAATTTTCCAGAATTGGGCGACCTTCGTGGACTCGCCTTTCCCTGGGCCGCCGTCCCCCTCTTCCAGCCTCCGGTCAGCTTTGATTTTGCCTCCATCTCACCTGACCCAGTAAGTCGCATATTACTCCCATAGTCACATGACCCACACTTTGTCACCTGACCCAGTAAATCGCATATTACTCCCATAGTCACATGACCCTCACTTTGTCACCTGACCCAGTAAATTGCATA